>JAVTVY010017815.1:0-82551 GCA_036873755.1 Hanleya hanleyi | reverse complement strand
ACAGCTTACATATACAGAGCCATATCTTACATGTACAATACCCTGCACAGCTTACATATACAGAGCTATATCTTACATGTACAATACCCTGCACACAGCTTACATATACAGAGCCATATCTTACATGTACAATACCCTGCACAGCTTACATATACAGAGCTATATCTTACATGTACAATACCCTGCACACAGCTTACATATACAGAGCCATATCTTACATGTACAATACCCTGCACACAGCTTACATATACAGAGCTATATCTTACATGTACAATACCCTGCACACAGCTTACATATACAGAGCCATATCTTACATGTACAATACCCTGCACACAGCTTACATATACAGAGCCATATCTTACATGTACAATACCCGGCACACAGCTTACATATACAGAGCCATATCTTACATGTACAATACCCCCACATTAGCTACATTATACAGAGCTATATCTACATGTACACACAATTCTGCACAGCTTACATATACAGAGCTATATCTTACATGTACAATACCCTGCACACAGCTTACATATACAGAGCCATATCTTACATGTACAATACCCTGTACACAGCTTACATATACAGAGCTATATCTTACATGTACAATACCCTGCACAGCTTACATATACAGAGCTATATCTTACATGTACAATACCCTGCACACAGCTTACATATACAGAGCCATATCTTACATGTACAATACCCTGCACACAGCTTACATATACAGAGCTATATCTTACATGTACAATACCCTGCACAGCTTACATATACAGAGCTATATCTTACATGTACAATACCCTGCACAGCTTACATATACAGAGCCATATCTTACATGTACAATACCCTGCACAGCTTACATATACAGAGCCATATCTTACATGTGCAATACCCTGCACAGCTTACATATACAGAGCCATATCTTACATGTACAATACCCTGCACAGCTTACATATACAGAGCCATATCTTACATGTACAATACCCTGCACAGCTTACATATACAGAGCTATATCTTACATGTACAATACCCTGCACAGCTTACATATACAGCCATATCTTACATGTACAATACCCTGCACAGCTTACATATACAGAGCCATATCTTACATGTACAATACCCTGCACAGCCATATATATATACAGAGCTATCTTACATGTACAATACCCCGTACAGCTTACATATACAGAGCCATATCTTACATGTACAATACCCTGCACACAGCTTACATATACAGAGCTATATCTTACATGTACAATACCCTGCACAGCTTACATATACAGAGCCATATCTTACATGTACAATACCCTGCACAGCTTACATATACAGAGCTATATCTTACATGTACAATACCCTGCCGCAGCTTACATATACAGAGCTATATCTTACATGTACAATACTCTGCACACCGCTTACATATACACAGCTATATCTTACATGTACAATACCCTGCACAGCTTACATATACAGAGCCATATCTTACATGTACAATACCCTGCACAGCTTACATATACAGAGCTATATCTTACATGTACAATACCCTGCACAGCTTACATATACAGAGCCATATCTTACATGTACAATACCCTGCACACAGCTTACATATACAGAGCTATATCTTACATGTACAATACCCTGCACAGCTGCATATACAGAGCCATATCTTAGCATGTACAATACCCTGCACAGCTTACATATACAGAGCCATATCTTACATGTACAATACCCTGCACACAGCTTACATATACAGAGCTATATCTTACATGTACAATACCCTGCACAGCTTACATATACAGAGCCATATCTTACATGTACTATACCCTGCCGCAGCTTACATATACAGAGCTATATCTTACATGTACAATACCCTGCACAGCTTACATATACAGAGCCATATCTTACATGTACAATACCCTGCACACAGCTTACATATACAGAGCCATATCTTACATGTACAATACCCTGCACACAGCTTACATATACAGAGCTATATCTTACATGTACAATACCCTGCACAGCTTACATATACAGAGCCATATCTTACATGTACAATACCCTGCACAGCTTACATACAGAGCCATATCTTACATGTACAATACCCTGCACAGCTTACATATACAGAGCTATATCTTACATGTACAATACCCTGTACACAGCTTACATATACACAGGGTTTCATAGAAGTCCAAATTTTTGCCACCGGATACTGAAAATTCAATATTTTTTTCACCTGAATTGAGTATTTTTACGTTTTTGTCGCCGTCCGACAGACTTCTATTGAGTTTATTTCTAATTTTGCAACCGCCATAAGTAATGTATATAACAAAGTTTCGTACGACCATCAATGGAGCCTGTCAATACCGCAATGTATTTGAATTGTGAAAATAAAGCAACAAACAGATAATTTAACATCTTCAGTTTAAGATACGGTACCATCTATTTTCAGCACATTATGTCACATTGTGGAAGTCAACAAGACAAGATTACACAAGGCAATTCAAATTAATTTTCAAAATTACAAACTTAGTAATTTTGAATGAAATCGAATCACGATGTATCAGTTCCTGGCTTGCAAATGATGTCCAATTTAAGTATGCAAGTTTTGAAACGTTTCAGCTACGCTAATTGAAAACCACTTGGATCTGGACCAGACTTCCCTTTCAAAAACTTACATTATAATTTTTGCGTGGGAATTTCAACTTTTTCAAAAGATTTGGTGTGAAATTTGGCAAATATTCGGACTAAAATTAAAAGACCTGTACAACTCCAGGGTTAGATTCAAAAGAGAAATTAAAAAAAAGAGAGAGGAAAAGACAATGCAAAAAAAAAAAAAATTACACGATTGAAGACAAGCAATTGTCATAACTCCAGCTAGTCCTTGGCGACCATAAACTCATAAAAATGAAATGAATTAGAGAATTCTGTTTGAAAAGGCGCACAATTTTGTAAACTATTTCGCGAAGGCAGCTGGCTCACTTTCGATAGGATCATGCGAACTCTAGACAGATACATAAGTTTACCATGTTTGATTATTGAAGGCTGCAAATAAGTGCCAAACAGTTTGACTTGACCACCCGTATTGAAAGAATGGATTTGCCCATAACGTTTGACCTAAATCATGTAAATGCAGTACCGTACGCCAGATTTTTGTTGATTGGGCAGGCATTTGAAATGTTTCTGTGCTGCCCTAATGTGGGACACTTGTAAATGTTTCAGGATAATAGACAGATCAGTTAAATTCAATGCCAGAAAATGGAATTTTAAATTTAAAAAATTAGTAATTTTAAAAATCAACTTCAGTTGTTTTGGTTTGTTTGCACCATGGAGGTAAGAATCGGATCCGATTTTACCTCCATGTTTGCACCATCTCATTAAATTTTGAAAAAGTGTTGACAGTATAAAAAAATTTCAAGTCTTTTTTATGTATCTTCAAATCACAGAATGATCTAGTCAGGTTTATATTGTGGCTAAATCAGTTCGCGGTCTTTGAATTATCCATTCAAACTTTATTAACTACGGTACAATCAAACTTTGGTTTCAACATCGTAGGACTAAAATGCGTACGGTACATGCGAACGACATGCCAGTTTCTTTACAACAACAACACAACAAGATCGTTCAACTTTGAGTGAAAACAAATGCCCTATGCGAAGATTACATCGTCTCCTTTATCATAAATACTATTCAGCGATGGTCAGATATTTACCAGTCCATTCCAAGGAGAGTTAGACGTCTTTGGGGGCTTATTCATTCCCACATGTCAAACTTTCCCAGCAATTTTTTTCTGTCACACAACGCTATTCGGAAACCTCCACATACATTTAGTATGAATACAGGCTTTAGGGTTACCGACGGCATGACCCCGATAACAGTTCGGGAACCGGACATAAATAATTAGCGGTCGGCAAACCGAAGTTTAACTGAGCGGTACCGAATCACACGGAAATGACCGAAGATGCCGACCTATTTTTCTGGTACAACAACAACAACAGGTATTCCCCATTTGCCGATTGTTTGTCCGCAATATCTTTCGATTAAAAGTTACGAAATTACGAAGTATTGGCCTTTGGAGACTTCAGTTTTTTCCAAAATTTCAGTTTTTCCCTCCTAAAACACTCAGACTTCAGTTTTTTGGTGGCAAAATTGAGTTTTTACGGGAGTTTTGACACCGAATACCGGTGTCAAAATACGACGTGTATGAAACCCTGATACAGAGCTATATCTTACATGTACAATACCCTGCACAGCTTACATATACAGAGCCATATCTTACATGTACAATACCCTGCACAGCTTACATATACAGAGCTATATCTTACATGTACAATACCCTGCACAGCTTACATATACAGAGCTATATCTTACCTGTACAATACCCTGCACAGCTTACATATACAGAGCTATATCTTACATGTACAATACCCTGCACAGATTACATATACAGAGCTATATCTTACATGTACAATACCCTGCACACAGCTTACATATACAGAGCCATATCTTACATGTACAATACCCTGCACACAGCTTACATATACAGAGCTATATCTTACATGTACAATACCCTGCCGCAGCTTACATATACAGAGCCATATCTTACATGTACAATACCCTGCACACAGCTTACATATACAGAGCCATATCTTACATGTACAATACCCTGCACACAGCTTACATATACAGAGCTATATCTTACATGTACAATACCCTGCACAGCTTACATATACAGAGCCATATCTTACATGTACAATACCCTGCACAGCTTACATATACAGAGCTATATCTTACATGTACAATACCCTGCACAGCTTACATATACAGAGCTATATCTTACATGTACAATACCCTGCCGCAGCTTACATATACAGAGCTATATCTTACATGTACAATACCCTGCACACAGCTTACATATACAGAACCATATCTTACATGTACAATACCCTGCTGAAACTTACATATACAGACCATATCTTACATGTACAATACCCTGCACACAGCTTACATATACAGAGCCATATCTTACATGTACAATACCCTGCACACAGCTTACATATACAGAGCTATATCTTACATGTACAATACCCTGCACAGCTTACATATACAGAGCCATATCTTACATGTACAATACCCTGCACAGCTTACATATACAGAGCTATATCTTACATGTACAATACCCTGCACACAGCTTACATATACACAGGGTTTCATAGAAGTCCAAATTTTTGCCACCGGATACTGAAAATTCAATATTTTTTTCACCTGAATTGAGTATTTTTACGTTTTTGTCGCCGTCCGACAGACTTCTATTGAGTTTATTTCTAATTTTGCAACCGCCATAAGTAATGTATATAACAAAGTTTCGTACGACCATCAATGGAGCCTGTCAATACCGCAATGTATTTGAATTGTGAAAATAAAGCAACAAACAGATAATTTAACATCTTCAGTTTTATGTTCTTAATTTACCAAGGTCTAAGATACCATCTATTTTCAGCACATTATGTCACATTGTGGAAGTCAACAAGACAAGATTACACAAGGCAATTCAAATTAATTTTCAAAATTACAAACTTAGTAATTTTGAATGAAATCGAATCACGATGTATCAGTTCCTGGCTTGCAAATGATGTCCAATTTAAGTATGCAAGTTTTGAAACGTTTCAGCTACGCTAATTGAAAACCACTTGGATCTGGACCAGACTTCCCTTTCAAAAACTTACATTATAATTTTTGCGTGGGAATTTCAACTTTTTCAAAAGATTTGGTGTGAAATTTGGCAAATATTCGGACTAAAATTAAAAGACCTGTACAACTCCAGGGTTAGATTCAAAAGAGAAATTAAAAAAAAGAGAGAGGAAAAGACAATGCAAAAAAAAAAAAAAATTACACGATTGAAGACAAGCAATTGTCATAACTGCAGCTAGTCCTTGGCGACCATAAACTCATAAAAATGAAATGAATTAGAGAATTCTGTTTGAAAAGGCGCACAATTTTGTAAACTATTTCGCGAAGGCAGCTGGCTCACTTTCGATAGGATCATGCGAACTCTAGACAGATACATAAGTTTACCATGTTTGATTATTGAAGGCTGCAAATAAGTGCCAAACAGTTTGACTTGACCACCCGTATTGAAAGAATGGATTTGCCCATAACGTTTGACCTAAATCATGTAAATGCAGTACCGTACGCCAGATTTTTGTTGATTGGGCAGGCATTTGAAATGTTTCTGTGCTACCCTAATGTGGGACACTTGTAAATGTTTCAGGATAATAGACAGATCAGTTAAATTCAATGCCAGAAAATGGAATTTTAAATTTAAAAATTAGTAATTTTAAAAATCAACTTCAGTTGTTTTGGTTTGTTTGCACCATGGAGGTAAAAATCGGATCCGATTTTACCTCCATGTTTGCACCATCTCATTAAATTTTGAAAAAGTGTTGACAGTATAAACAAATTTCAAGTCTTCTTTATGTATCTTCAAATCACAGAATGATCTAGTCAGGTTTATATTGTGGCTAAATCAGTTCGCGGTCTTTGAATTATCCATTCAAACTTTATTAACTACGGTACAATCAAACTTTGGTTTCAGTTTCAACATCGTAGGCCTACAATGCGTACGGTACATGCGAACGACCGACATGCCAGTTTCTTTACAACAACAACACAACAAGATCGTTCAACTTTGAGTGAAAACAAATGCCCCATGCGAAGATTACATCGTCTCCTTTATCATAAATACTATTCAGCGATGGTCAGATATTTACCAGTCCATTCCAAGGAGAGTTAGACGTCTTTGGGGGCTTATTCATTCCCACATGTCAAACTTTCCCAGCAATTTTTTTTCCGCCACACAACGCTATTCGGAAACCTCCACATACATTTAGTATGAATACAGGCTTTAGGGTTACCGACGGCATGACCCCGATAACAGTTCGGGAAACGGACATAAATAATTAACGGTCGGCAAACCGAAGTTTAACTGAGCGGTACCGAATCACACGGAAATGACCGAAGATGCCGACCTATTTTTCTGGTACAACAACAACAACAGGTATTCCCCATTTGCCGATTGTTTGTCCGCAATATCTTTCGATTAAAAGTTACGAAATTACGAAGTATTGGCCTTTGGAGACTTCAGTTTTTTTCCAAAATTTCAGTTTTTCCCTCCTAAAACACTCAGACTTCAGTTTTTTGGTGGCAAAATTGAGTTTTTACGGGAGTTTTGACACCGAATACCGGTGTCAAAATACGACGTGTATGAAACCCTGATTCAATGTCAATCAGGGAAGAGAGTAGAGTAAGCCATAAATGAGAAACTCCCAACTTTCATTTTCTGCCTTGAACCACATGGAGAATCGGAATCAGCATCAGAATGAGGTCACACTGTTGGGGGTCATCCAAGAATTTCAGTAGTGTAATCAAGAATTCAAGACGATGATGCTGCTGTAACTTTCAACCAATTTCAATGTTGTGCAGCAGTATTTAATGTAATTTATTAGTGTATCAGATAATTGAAAATTAATGCCAGAATATTACTGTCACCCATTTTGACAGTGCCCTAGACCATGTGCTTGTAACAATATTAAGGGGTCATCTCGAATATTATTTTACTATTCGAATATTCTGAAATTTAACATACTGCGAATGTATTCAATTAATCGTTTCAGCTGTAAAGAACGACTTTTTCCCTCATGGGAGTCTCATGGGCATGAAAAGAATGGAAGCCCAGTTCCCAGGCAGCTTGTCATGATAAGTAATCTGGATATGTAAAAGATATATGTAAAACAAATTGTGAATATAGCCGAAATACATGTAGTCGCCGTTGATATTTAGTTGAATATTGCTGACTGATGTTGACGTCAACTCGCTCACGAATTGTTTTTGTCCCATTTACAGGAGGAGTTGGGAAGATTAAGAGAAATTGAGAATTCGCTGGCTGTATTTTGTATGGCTACCTATGGTGAGGGTGACCCCACAGATAATGCTCAGGAGTTCTTTGATTGGTTACAAAATGATGGTGGAGATTTGGCAGGACTGAAGTTTGCTGTAAGTTATTTTTTAGCAAGAAATTGACTGATGTAGTAGATTTCATTTCTTTCCTTCTCTTGGTTTAAATGTATATTTACTTGAATAGAAATTTCTATTACACATATCAGAAATTCTCTGTTTACTCGAATAAATGAGTGATGAATGATTTGGAATAAAATGCTCTGATTTCTATGAGGTTATATACGTATGCAGCCATTGCCAGCTGTCATCTATTTCTATCTTTTTGTATTTTATGTTACATACATGTAGACCTCCGGGTTTACGTTTTTTCATCACAAATCAAATTTCTTCTCATTTTAGGTGTTTGCTTTAGGGAACAAAACCTATGAACATTTTAATGCCATGGGTAAATTTGTGGACAAAAAGCTGGAAGACCTAGGCGGAACGAGGGTGTTTGATATTGGATCTGGAGATGATGATGGAAAGTATGTCTGTTTGTTCATATCTTCAGACCTCGACTTCCTTTGCACAAAATCCATTTTTAGTTTGGAAAACACATACATGTATTAGAAATTGAAAATGTCTTTATTTATTGAACAATCTAGAATGTACTCTACTTAAGAATAGACAAACTAGTAAAAACAAATGTTGGAATAGAAAAGGAGTTTTCTTGAAATACTATGTGATGAATGGAAGTAAATTTATGATGAAGTATTTGGTTGTTTATTTACAATAGTATTGAAGAAGACTTTGTAACATGGAGAGAGAAGTTTTGGCCAGCTGTTTGTGAACATTTTGGTGTACAAGCTACAGGGGATGAAGTCAGGTTAGACAACTATTCCTCCTCCTTCCATATATGGACTCACACATATTGGAATTCATCCTAAAAAATGCCCGTTTTCTGCTACACAGTTTTGATGCACACAGACAGACATATTATTCCCTTAGATATATACCTTTCAAGGCTGGGGATCCTCGGTGGCAGAGTGGTCTAAGGCGCTTCGCTGGTGACCGCTAGCCTCGCACTGCTGAACCGGCGCGGGTTCGAGCCCAGCTGGTCCATGTGTGGAAGTTTGTTAGTTACTTGCAGACGGGCGGTGGTTCTCTCCGGATACTGTCACCATATGAGTGAAACAAACTTGAGTGTGACATTAAGCCAAATTCCCCACCCCTCCCTCCCCTTTCAAGGCTGATGCATAGTTTCCAGTTGAGATTATAATTATCTCAGAGTGTTAGACGAGATACAATATGCAGTTTTGCTCATCTAGGAAACTGAATTAACCCTCTTCCTGCCGGTCTTTACATGGGATCCGCTGGTCAAGTTTTCTTTGCCGGTCTCGACATACGGTAAGTTCCCTAAGTATTCGTGACCGGAAGTGAATATCGCAGTCGTGAAAAACTGACCACTTCCGAATAGTTTGAGCAGGTCAGTTCAGAAAAACGGACGTTTTCGTAAATTAAGAGTCCCCATATTAAATGCCCATACCGTTCGACAATGAAAGGTCACAAATGTGGTGTTTCTTTAATTTTGTGATATTTACCCCAGACAGCACTCTTAATAAATGATATAAGATCGACAACCACGAGACATTCACTATACTTTGTGTGTAGAATGAAGCCTAATATATATACTTCGCCGAAGTTCAGTGGTACGAACACGTGTGGTCGAGGGGAAACCCCGAAGCCGGGAAATGTTTGTTGTGCATTTAGATTTGTCAGGCAATAATTCGCAATTGATCAAAGGATAAATAAAGCATTCTTTCTGCTCTGTAATTAAATTAGGTTCGAATAATTGACTGCAATGATCGGCTGACAATGAAGAGATTAGTTTCATCGGACGCCCGGCCAACTTAAAATCACAAATTCGCGTATATCGCGTTTGTATTAGTACATACGGGACAAGGGCATATTCTGTCACTTAGACATTCTGATATTTTCTTTATTTTCTCTTTAGGACATGCTTGAACTCTTGTAGAATTTTTTTCACGGCCGAGAAGACTAGGCACAACTACCCCAGTGACGCCAATGATGTTTACGTGAAAATATATAACCATCTAATGAAGAAACACAGATTACGTCATTTTCAGATTGAGAATCAAACCTAATAATTTCTTGATTGCTCTCATAGGAAAATATTGTGGAAGGGCTTTTCAAACTGTTTATGTCAATGAAACGAACAGCAAATTAAGCAAGCGCCCGACACTATCTGAAGACCCATATCAGGGCCAACTCGTCTGAGACGATATACAATCTCCCCAGCTGGAACGAGCTTATCCCGCCATGAATAGCTAAACGAAAGACATGAATTACTTGCCCATTCTAACAATTCACTGTATCCCTTCGATCCTTTATTAACAAATGTATGAAAATACTTTCATAGAATTAGGTGGGGTCTGTAGACATGGAAGAATGAAAGTTTCAACATGCCACGTGTTGGTTGTACATTTTCCCGCCATACGGAGTTGCAATAACATCACGTGATCAATACTTGGACAGCATGGCACGTGGACCAAATTTTCGCTTGTACACGGTTCCCGCTTCATAATATATTCAGCCAACACAACCTCAATATAGTATGCCTTCGTAACAGTGAGATCACGAAAAATAAAAATTGGTTCAATCTGTTTCAGATGTAAATATATTCTGCAATATTTCTGACGAAAGACAGATCGATAGATGATGATGACGAAACAGCCAAATGTACAACCGTGTTTTTATCTAATATTTAATACCTCATGGGTTTAGCAAAATTAATTCACATTTCAGACAGTATAATTTAGAGAATAAGTAGACAGAAAACCTATTAGTTTATTCCATCTTTTTTATTTTAACTTTTAATTTCAACCCACTATTCCGACCTCCGCTTCAGTTGCTATCAAATTACCGCCTATGATCTCGGCTATCTTACGTAAACGTCTCTTCCGACAATCAACTTTTGTGTCAATAATCAAGTCAGAAGTACCGTAATATCTTCACTAATACTGTAAAAAAAACTCACTAAAAAATTCTATTTTTCAAGGACTTTCAATGCCATTAATTTTCAATATGAAAATTATGCACTTTTACAAACTTTTAAGGACCCATGCGAACCATGAAACAATGACACCGTGCAGAATGACGCCGTTCCACGCTTTTTATGGCTATGAAGATTCCGATGCAGCCATTTGTCACGGTTAATCCTGCACGTCACAGCTTTCCTTTCATGATAATTCTCTGAATAATATCTTCGTTTCTATTTTATCCAGGGATGATTGAAGAGAACAAGTCTGTACTACTGCTTGCTCCTGAAAAGTTGAATACAAGAGCGCAAACTTCTTTCGGTATATGCATCACCGCGAATTCCACGGCCGTAATATATTCTGAATCGCCGCGTTCGTTGGAAATGATACGTTTCTAAATTATTTTTGTCTGAACAGTACAAAATATGTTTTCAGTATCATAGCTGGGAATCTCAACATTCGTGTCTTCGGGAAAAAAAATCCGAAGTCGGACCCAAACAGGCGTGTTTCTGGTTTTAGGGTGAGGCGCACATGGCATACAGTCGCCAAAATTAATGCAACTTGGGGTTGGGGTTGATCGTAAATCTCTACCCCGCGACTAAAGAAAATCCGTGGTTCAAATGTGCGGTCAAACTTCAGCATTATATTTTTTTAAGACCGAATGAAACGTAACTTCCAGTTCTTCATTTTGATATTTTCAGTATAATATCGAATGTGCTCTCTTCAATCGGCAATGTTCAATATCGCACGTCCCCGTAAACCGGCAATATTCTCAATTTAATGACCATGAGAAATCGCGGTTTAAACATTGGATACATTTCGTTTGAGACATAATGAAAATCAACTTAGTTGTTACAATTGGTTATGTTCAAAATGCTCAAAAAGTTTGCAAGGTTTATCAAATACTAATTCTAAGGAAAGTCGTTGATCTGGAAGTTTTTCCATCGCACAACTACATAATATTATCAATCTTGCGACCACGATAAATGGGGGATTTTCGAATAGTTAGGACCACGGTTTTTCGCGAATGGGCCGGTTTTCGATTACTTAGGGAACAGTGTCACGTGACTTGGCGAAAAATGCCCGTTTTCGAATTTACTTAGGGTCGCGAATACTTAGGGAACTTACCATATCATGTTCTGATGAACTACAGAAGTTGATGACAACTTATATTCATGTGGTGTCCTGTGCTGTGTGGGTTGAAATTTATTAGCTTGGTCATGTAGATGCTTGTTTCGTGGAATATTTCTTAATTATAATGTAAAATAGCGGAGATTTCAATCAAAAAAGCTTGTGAAACAGACCACATCCACAAAGTAAAATACCGATTGATACTCTGTCATATCCCATAATATGCACGCCAATGGAAAGGGGAGGTCATTCTCTATAATCTCGTGGCATCGACTTGGGTCGACAGTTTCGTAATTCAGCCGATGTCATTGGATAGAAAGTGATATGCAGTGATATAGTCCAAGCTTGTCCAAGCTGTTTTGAAGAAAATGCTTTGTGATTTGTCGGCTGGAGTAACTGGCCAAATGCTGAGCTTGTTTCATTAGGCTTAGGCCGAGTTGAACCAATCGGCTTAGGCCAGTGTTACACAGTGTGAAAAGGTCCGTCCATCTTGATAAATTAGGGAGCGATCGTCTTCGTCCTTTACGCAGGATTTCATACGAAAGGTTGAATAAATTTCAACATTAACACACATTTAAGATTCCTCAGATATTCAAGAAAGTGAGTGATGACAGGTGGGGCTATTTTTATGATATAATGTTCAATTTGAGCCAGAAATAAATGGGCTATCTAGTGGGCTGGTCCATACACAACCATCGAGATTTGACGCTGACGAAGTTTTTCCGTTGACAGTTTTAGGGTTTTTCCTAATTAGCCATTGCCAATCAAACCATAACAGAAAAGATGGATTCCCATCTAACATGTCTAAAAAATGGCGTGTTCTACGGTAATTCCTCTAATAAATCGATTACCCTATCGGGAATCGATTACCCACGATTTCTGGAGAAAAATATGATCGGAAGTTGTAATAATTCAATCATCTCCGATTTTGAGTAGATTCCGTTTGTCAAAAAAATCTCATCACATTTGCAATGCTGATGCGCACGTATTGACCAGGGATTCATAGTTGTCGCGTTTTACTACTGTAACGATGGTATGAATATCTCAAAAAATGAAAACTGATGGTAAAAAACTAAAAAGTATACAATTTAGAAGTGAAATACTAAACATACTCAGTTTCCGAAGAAGTGTTGTTGTTGTCAACGATGTCAAAACTCAAGCTAAAACTAGCCAATCAACTAGATCGGGAACCTTGGTGTTCATGTTAAACAAATGAGTAAAAGAAGGTTAATGACTGTTGCCAGTTCAAGCATGGCTCAATGAGCTGGCAGTGAGGAATAAATTTCCACTCTTCATCTATCACCACAGACAGAATTCCAGTGTTCTCAAATTGTTTAGTTTATTTTTCAAACAGCACAAACTGGATCTAAAGAAAGTTTTTTGAAATAAAATCGGCCGCGTAAATTTGAAACAATTCCAGTGTTGGAAACTGGACCCTTTCGGTTTACCTGATTTGCAATAAATCGACCACCCCACTCTTTTATCACCTCAAATATCAGTTCCGGTGATCAATGTATTAGATGAATTACCGTAAATCAAAACTTGTGCCCAACAGACTAGACAAGTGACAAATCCTAAATCGAAGCAAACGGTCACTTGATCATTATGAAAAACAGCCTGGCAGTGAGCAGCAGTCACGAGGCAGGATCAGGGTTGAAACAAAATTACCCTCTTCTGCTAAAACTGAATCCAATCAATAGTTGGTTTTAAGTTCTAAATCTATGCACACTTACAGGCATTTTATAGCGTACAGCAGCATGTAACATTGTATGGTGATGTGCCTGGTCAGTACCATGCAGTCACATTTTGAGTGGTACTGTTAGATGTCTCTGTCATCCTAAACCATGTGGATATTACTGCACAGTACAGTACTGATTAGTCTCAATGTACCTCTGTAACCATGGTAACTAACTTCACAAACTTTCTCCCAATCAGGTCAATTGCCGCTTGAGCTTACACACCCACGTTCCTCGCCGGTGAAAACATTGTGTACCGGAGCGGTATGGTACCATACTGGTGACTATGTCTTCACCGTAACGGTAACGAGACGATGCCAGATCGGTCCGTCAGTGATTGTGTGTCTGCTCCGGTACCGCCACAGTACCGTTATGGTTTTCACCGTCTGGGAACTTGCGTGTGTACAACATGAACAAGTGTGTAACATGTGGAATGTTTTCCATTTGTAGTATGCGACAGTTTGCTTTGACAGTCAACACTGATGTACCAGAGGAGAAAGTCTTCAAAGGGGAACATGTCAGACTGGGCTCCTACAAGACACAAAAACCGTAAGCAATTCTTGTTTCATAAAGAATGTCTGTCCGTTAACTTCTGTTATCTTTATGATATCTCCAGTTAGAGGTTATGGATTGGTATCATGTATCCAATTTTGGCTCTTGTTACTATTCAGTCACCTTTAATTTTTTTAGGCCTACTAGCATAGCTTCATATGATCTTGACCACCCTTTGAATTCAGTGGAAATCGTATATACTAATAAATCTAGATTTGGACCTTTCAACACATTAACTGCCTTATTTTAACACATTAACTGTCACATATGAGTGTACTTGTAAGGGGGCTGTATCATTTACATTTGCCAAGCCATGTACAAGTATACTTGTAAGGGTTTTACATTGGGTCAGTCCGATTTTGCCATCATGCTTCTGGGGAAAACCCAATCCATAGTTTTCCCAAACTTCCAGAATTGTTTGTCGCATTATCACTCAGTTTACAGCATTGTCAAAAATGACTTACACTTTTTTTTTCTATTTTTGTCTGGATTGCACCGCGTAGCGGTGTCGACCAGACTATGCTGCCACTCACGAAATATCTGAAAATGTGTACGTGCACTATATCACGATGACCCTGTGTTGACTTGTAACAATCCGCCAGTGATTTGCACTTTTGTTTGTGTCATATCAGGGTATTGAACAGAAAATGAAGAAAAAAACAGTCATAATCGTTTCATGTTAACTAGAAATAAAACAAAATCTGAATTTGAGAGTACTTCATATTCATTTCTTCGCCCAGCGATTGCTTGAATCCGTGGACTATTTTTTTGTTCTTTGCATTGTCTGGTTCCGCACAATCGGCTGAACCCGGTTCTCAGTGCCCACTATGCATGCTATGAGCTTACGATGCAAGCGATGTACCGTCACCGCAGGCTGTTGTAAATTGATACCCTGGTAACATGATAACCTGCCCGCCTAATGGTGTTTATCGTTTCTGCGGTTTTGCGTGTGCCTGGAATGCCTGGTGTATATAGTTCGTTATTTGTTTGTTGACAACGATAGCGTTGGAGAGACAATTTGTGCGAAAATCCCTGTTGTTGCTGCTGCACGATCATTGCGTATTAGCCGAGCAAACGTTGCAATTCTCTCACTGGACAGGTTCCGCTTCTGGGATTATGAAGATCCCAGTTTTCAACACTCGTAGTCACGTTCTTTCCCCTGAAGTCGGCGTTCATTTACTATTCTAATGTGTATGCATACTGCATGGAATATATTTCCAGAGGACATATGTGTCGAAGCAACAATAGTATTTACATTTTTCTCGTCTTGTGAACTTGACCGGATCCTGTTCAGTGCAATGTATTCTAGGGGACACTGCTCACCGAATATAATTTGTTTGAAAAAGTTTGAACACCAACAACAACAAAACTTTTCGAAAGCGGAAACAACAGAATTTGTCAGGTACCGCTTCCGAAAAGTTTTGTTGTTGGTGGTGTTCTAACTTTTTCAAACTAAATTATATGTACGCAATGATCGTGCAGCAACAACAACAGGAATTTTCGCACAAATTGTTGTCAACAAACAAATTTACTATAAACACCTGGCATATATAAGTAATATTGGGGACTTAACGCCAACTCGTGCAGCTCTGCGCTACACAAAACTATAAATAAAACCAGTTAATAAAACTATCCAGTCTCCTCGCAAATTTGTCGTATCGTTTTGTCACAATAGAATTGCATGAATTATGAAAAGCTGCTCGAAAAACTGGTAGAAGACATTGACGCAGACGATCCAGTTTTGAGCATATTTCTGCAGATAGTTCCTTGCTACCACGAAGACCTGGCATATTTCGAAATGAGCCGCCTTGACAAATTTCACTTCCTTGAAGACTAAACTCTGTGTTCCAGTTGTGGTTCCCCAAACAGACTCGTCCACAACTGGAGAAAATCTCCACATGTATCCATACATCTGCTATCGACTGAAACATGCCAGCTGAAACGTTTTGAAACTTTGAACTCATTATTGGCGATCCAGACATCAGTACTTTGAGTACTTTCATTTTTTTTGTCTTATGCTCTATATTTTGGGTACATCTATATTTTGGGTACATCTATATTTTGGGTACAGCATTAACACTGTGATATGGGTGAATATATGAAGGCCTGTATATGACTGAATTACTGGAGCATATCTTTCCTGATTGACCCTGGTGAATTCTCCAAATGTGGTTAAAACTATTTTCAGGACAACCTGAGAAAATGTAGACTTATTTGTGATGTTGGTCTAAACACCTTCATCTTTGTGTTTCAGGCCCTTCGATGCGAAGAACCCATTCCTCGCTCCAGTTATCATCAACAGAGAATTGCACAATGGAGGAGATCGGTCGTGTATGCACATTGAATTTGACATCACTGGATCTAAGATACGGTAGGCCAATCACTACCACAAATGTGTGTTTGTTTTATTGTTTGTTACGTTAAATATTTTCCTGGTGCTTTACTGTTAATACAGGAATCTTTTGAATTGAGAATGAATACTGTGAAGAACTGCATACATTCCCATCTGCCTGTAAGATACTTAGGTATAAAGTTGTGCTCATTCTGACTTGATCATGGAATAGACATCAAATTTGTTGAGACATCATGTTGAAATATAGTGCTAAAAATAGCCTTATTCCTTGTAGGATGGGTAGAATTCAATTCTTTCAAAGACATTCAGGCTTGTTTTGAAGGCTGTTGTCCTGTGCATGATACAGGAAACATTTTCTTCATGATGACTCTCTTGACTGGTTCTTCCCAGTTTATAAAACAAGAACACAGTACCCACATGTCAATAAGTGGTGGACCATCTTCACAATGTGCAGGTTTCTCTTTGAACCAAAGGTGGAACCTTGACCATCTTGTATAGTAGACCACATTCAGCCCAAATTGCGAATCTCTTGTCACAGGATAACATGCCATGGTTCATAAAACAAGTGATCTGACTGCTTTGCTGATTGGCTGAAATTTACAGGGGCCTTTTCCATAGATTCATTCACATATGTACCAGGGGTATCTATGATAGAGATACCCCTGGTTTTAGTGTGGATGGCGGGGGACTGGCCCTGACATTTACCATTATTGAGATACCAAATACATGTACACTCTGTTAAGTGTCCCCAATTTGAGATATTTTCCCAGCAAAATTATCTATATGAATACACCTGTACAATTTTCAGGTACGAGGCTGGAGATCATGTAGCTGTCTATCCAATCAATGACCCAGAACTCGTCGAGAAGCTGGGAGAACGTCTGAAAGTTGACCTGGAAACTGTCATCACTCTCACAAATGTTGATGGTAGGTACACACTGAAAAGCACAAATTATTTGATAGCTTATAAGTCCTAAAAGTAGCTTGTTCATGAAGAGCAATTTTTGGGATACCTTTCTTAAGATCGATGGAATGCACATTCTCCTTCCGACTTTTATCATTTAGTTCTTTAACTTTTTATAGATTTGACGGATATCTCTCAAATTTTGTCACCGAAATATTTCTCTAATATTTGACAATTGGATGGGAAAATATACCTCGGAATATGCCATTTACAAGCCTGGTTACCATGACAAATTCTTCAACTTGTAATGTATTTGGTATATCATTCTGTTCATTAGATGTTTAATGTCTTAACTTGCTTTGTTGACAGATGAAGCCAGTAAGAAGCACCCATTCCCTTGTCCATGTTCTTACCGAACAGCTCTCTCACATTACATAGAAATAACACACACCCCTCACAAACACATCCTTAAAGAGCTGGCTGAATACGCCGTGGACCCCAAAGAGAAGGAGTTCCTCCTTAACATCTCAGCAAACACCGCAGAGGGGAAGGTACTGTCATATTATTACTTGAAAGATTTTGTCATTTCCATTTGTGTTCAAAAACACATAACTAAGGATTTGTCTTGGCAGCAATAATTTTTGTCATTTTATATTCTTGATTTGAAAAGATCATATTCGCTAGTATGGTAATCCCTCTAATAATTCAGTCACCTTATTTAATTCAATCACTCCTAATTTTGTTTCAGAATTCAGTCAGTTGTTCTGATAAATTTAATCATTCAAAAACAAAGAAATGATTTCATTTTTTGGGTCAACTTCCTGTTCTAATAAATTGACCCCTTGATTTATGGTGGGAAATTTCAATTCATGTGATTCACTTATTAAAAGATTTATTGTATGCCATTAAACTTGTGGTGATTTTTTATATAATTATGTGAGAAAAATACATTTTGTCTCTGACAGCAGGTGGGAGGAGGGGGATTATAATATAGAATCTGTGAATCTGAATACCTCATGACCTACAGTTAGGTAGAAAGATACTTAAAACTGTCTCTAAATAAGTGTAAAACTAATTCAGTATCTTCTTATTGTTCCTGAGAACTAGAACTAGAAAGTATTAAATAGTCAATGATTTCATTATTTCAGGCTTTGTACCATGACTGGATAATCAAGGACCATAGAACAATTCTGGCAGTATTGGAGGACCTTCCATCTGTTCAACCAGCCATTGACCACATCTGTGAACTGTTACCCAGGTTACAGGCTAGATACTACTCTATATCATCATCTCCAAAAGTGAGTCACTCTATAACCCTTACATTTTTGGTTTATTAAGCATACTATAAATACAACTGTCAGATTGTAAATGGACTTTTGATCTGTTAAAACATATTCAGAGTAGCACTATTGTTTGTGTTTGCATTTCCCTGTTTCATTTTCATGGAAATCTATTAGTGAGGTGTAGTTAGAACAGATTCTGTTTTAGAAGTATTTTATCAAGTTTACTGACAGCAAGAGAAATAGTCATTGAAAGAATAACTGATTACCTCCCCTGATCAGGTGAACCCCGAGAGTATCCACATTACGGCTGTGTTGGTGGACTACATCACCCCAACAGGACGACAACAGAAAGGTGTCACTACAAGCTGGTTGGCCTTGAAGAATCCCACTGAACTTGTGAAACCCACTGTACCCATATATGTGAGAAAATCTCAGTTCCGTCTGCCATTCAAGGCCTCCACCCCCATCATCATGATTGGACCAGGAACAGGTCTGGCACCCTTCAGGGGCTTCATCCAGGAGAGGGACTGTTTGAGAAAGGAAGGTGAGAATATCGACACATTCCCACTGATACCCATATCCACTGAATCATGTAAATATATCCAACTATTGGAGGGACCAGAACAGCTGACTATGGTTTATAGATCTTGTCACTTTTTTTGTATGTAGGTCATACATTGCGATCTCGATCATGATTGCTGTCTGTCTGTTAAGTTTTGTAAGCTGTGTGGTATCTCCAGTTCCATGTCCTGAATTGGTACCAAACTCTGGGTATACCTTACCCAAGGGGCAAAAAGGAACCCTATTCATTATGTGGTCAAAGGTCAAGGTCACCGAGACCGAAAAACTGTAAATCATAGAAAATTGTTATGTTTATCATATAAGTACAGTTCAGAGATGTGGACTGTGATGGCAAAGAAAGCCCTTTGATTTCTGTGATAGCAAGAAACCCTTTGATTTTGGCCAAAGTCTGCATTGTTCGTTCGTCTATTTGTCCATCCTGCTTCATAACACAATATCTCTTGAAGAAGTATTAGTATTGTCAGGCTTTCCAAATTCGTTTGACATATCAATGGATCTAACGCCTATGGAAAGATGACTTTTGTTCCTGTTGCTTCAATGCATTTTGCTGAGAAGAACAGGAACTTGATAATGTGATGTCTAGCACTTATCTTTATTGGATTTGTCAATCACAACAGAAGATGTCATCGCAACAAAACTTTTTTCCAAATTTCTTGACAGGTAAGCCAGTTGGTGACACAGTGCTGTTTTTCGGATGTCGACACAAAGTAGAAGATTTTATTTACGAAGAAGAATTGATGGAATACAAGGAGGTTGGGACCATTTCCAAACTGCATGTGGCCTTCTCACGAGATCAGGCCCAGAAGATCTATGTCCAACATTTGATGCAACAGAACAAAAAGGAATTATGGGATCTCCTACAGAATGGAGGACATTTATATGTGTGTGGGTGAGTAAATGTTTACAAATCTATTGAAATAAATGTGAACTTTTCACAGGCGGGAGAATGGCCTGTTCATCGCAGTGATTTAGTTAATATGTTTTGTCCACATTACAAAATGTAGTGGCACTAAGAAGTAGGCACCAAGATGACTAGTAACCTGTCAACTACATTATTTGGTTTGCAAACATTTCACTGAACAAGGACAATTGTTCTACAGGATTGGTGTAGAAACATTTGACTGTTTATCCAAGATGATGGAAGTTACAATTACCTCTCAACGGATTACTAACTATCCGTGTTTTTCAATTTCAGTGATGCCAGGAACATGGCTCGTGATGTACAGGAGACAATAATGGAAGTAGTCTCAGAAAACGGAAACTTGGACAAAACACAAGCAGCGGAGTATGTGAAGAGGTTACAGTCAAAGGGACGCTACTCCTGTGATGTCTGGAGTTAATGCAGAATTTTTATTAATTCTATTAAGGGTGGTGCGCCAGTGCCCTCATATACCATCACATTGAAGACATTTATAATAGAAATGAGGTGTTCTCTGGTTCAGAGATAACTAAGTCATATGCTATTTGCATAGGATAACATCAACATACATCTCAGACTTACATATGCTGTCAAACATAAGCTTTTCATGTTAAGTCACACCCTGGAATATTTACCGTCCTGTTCTATCGCAGCAAAAAGTTATCATTGGTACTATGGCTGTAGGTTTGTCCTATGAGGCCTCACACGGGTGGTTGTGCTGCAAATGTGCTCCAGCACAAAAACCAACCAATCACATACATTATGTCCATATTGATACAACCTGAGTACATTACTGTCAGTCCCAATTACTGGATATTTCATTATTATATTACATCATGTCTCTTTGAGGATACAACCTAGAACGATTATATTCAGACGGAATCCATTGAAATCATTATATTCAGGAATAATTTACCTTTAGCGTGTATACTGTCTCTATGTTGAGTTCTCGGGCACACTGTTTATAAATGTTAAGCTCAAGTTCAACCCAGACCAGTCCTATATTTCATATGGTCATGTTTGCTCGGTGTAATTGGTTACATTCATGATGCTAATTGGTTAAATGCATGATGCTAATTGGTTGCATACATGATGCTAATTGATGAACATTCTGCAATACTTTCTTAATCATTCAATCATGTGGAACTGAATTTGCATTTAAACTTTCCATATAACTGTTCTTGAGCTTGTATTCCTCGTTCACAGAATGCAGTGGAACAGAAGATTTCCTAGCAACAACCAAAATATGTATATAACATGTTCAGTGAACGCTGTTTGTTACCTGGACAACTAGATTTTATGAGATCTTTCAATGATCTCCATATTTATTAACAGAACCGAACAAATGGCAAATTACTAGCAAATTTTATGTTTCCGAGTATGACATTGATATTATTGTGCTATTCATTTATTGTAGTCATTTAAGAGTATTGAGGATGTGCTGAGTATTGAAAACTAGTGACCCTTCCGTTTGACAGTTTTTCTCACAAAAAGGCATGATATGCTAACTGGTACATTTCATAGACATTATAAACTATACTTAGGGATGTATCTACCTTAAATCTGGATAATCTGGTATGTAGACCGGTATATATATTTGTATTATAGAACTGATCAAGTTATGCAGACACATGTCTCAATGATGTTTTTGTTATGTCTTATTGGTGATAATTGGTGATTCACATGTGCATGTATGAACATGACAAATAAGGAAATGTTTGTTGAAGAAATAAGGATATTTTGACTTTATGCTAAATGATAGAATAAGGATAGGGACAAGAAAGGACCAAAGAGATACATTTTGTACAAAGGTGGAGACTGACACCTAGCTCTCTCTTCAACTCCTATTGACACTTTTTATATAAATTTGAACTCTTATAAATGTACACAGCAGAAAAATGAAATTAAAATTGGAAGTCACCATTTCAGATTATGCTATGCATACCCCTTGTCTCAGATTAACAGGAAAGGAGAAAAATAAACGTAAAATTGCATTTTTTTAGATAAAACTTAACACAGATCAAGTTTCAGTTGGCATTAAAATCACTGTTTCATCTAAAGACAAAATAAACAATGAGGGTTACGGACTTATTACCCCTCAGCCCATAGGGCTGTGGGATCTTGTCGTTGCCATGTACGTACGTCCGTCCGTCCGTCAACATGTTCTTGTCCGCTGAATATCTGCAGATCTATGAAGTCGGGCCTGACCAAACTTTGGTGAGAGCTTCCTGAATGTTGACTGATGAAATGATTAGATTTTCAGATGGCTATGATGATTTCATGATTTTTAATTTTTTTTTTATTATTTATTGATGGCTCAGCTTTTGCACTGTTATCTATGCCCATCAACATGTTCTTGTCCGCTGAATATCTGCAGATCTATCAAGTCGGGCCTGACAAAACTTTGGTGAGAGCTTCCTGAATGTTGACACTGATGAAATGATTAGATTTTCAGATGGCTGTGATGATTTCATGATTTTTAATTTTTTTTTTTAATTATTTATCAATGGCTTAGCTTTTGCACTTTTATCTATGCCCATCGGGAACCCTTGGTTGCATGTTTCAGTGTGAATTTTGAAGGTTCCCTGATACAAGAACGCCTGGTCAATTCAAAATTCTCATTGAATGAAGGACAACATTTTTCTTTAATTTTGCTATTAAATCATTCTATTCTACATCATATAATTTATCCTAAAACTTTTGCATGAACCATATTTGTGTCCACACATTTAACTGGTACAACATAATGCTTCAATTTTTGTCACCAAACATGTTACTGTACCTTGGAAATTATTTAAAACGAGTGATTAGGAGAGCCCATTTTTAGCCTGACTCTGGGCAATTTTGAACCAGTTTGCATACCTGGAGCTTATGCCCCCCCCCCCCCAATAATGATATGGGTGGGCCTGTGTCAATCAGTGTGCTTACTTGTTATCACACTTGTGCAATGCATAAATTGCCACTAACAGAGCTACACTTTCTTGCATGCTGTAATCCCAGCACACCACTCATGTGAAACCGAAGTCTGTTATATACGGTATCCAGGGATTTTTTGCAGGTTCTGATCCCAAACTCCCAGTTCCTTTTCATAATTCATTATTGAGGGTCCAATTTTTTAAAGTGAATTTCGGCGCAAAGAGCCTGTGATCAATCACAAAACAGAGGTTTATTAACATGAAATTAAATACCCAGCTATGCAATCGGATCGATATTGAGGCTCCCAGAAGCTTTTTCTGAGAGTATTTCCTTCAGAAATCCTTTCATATTGAACAACAACAACACTTTCGTTTTTTGTTTCATTTGAGTTTTGGGCACCCATATGTTTTCTGAAACTAAATTGGCTCTAGATGCAGCCCTGATCCTACTTGACTAAAAAAAAGCAGGCTGAGGGGTCTACGCACCTTTTAGGTGCTTGCCTGCAATTCATGTTTTCTTTGACAAAACTTTTGTCAAATAATATTTTGACACTTTTAATCTATTCCAATGTTATTGAACTTAGATGTTGCGATGGCAACAGATTTAGTCGTATTCAAATAAAATGTTGCAGATTTCTTCAATAATGAACATGTAGTTTCAAAATACCAAAGATTAGCTTGTTCATGCAAAAATGAATTTTCCTCTATATAGGACTTGAGGAAGGTGTCATTGTGTGCCTAAATATAAAAAAGTATTATCCCCCTTTACAGTGTTGGTCTCCACCTTATTACATCTCCAAAGGTAGGACTTGGTCATTGTTGAGTTGTGCACCACACCCTGTATCTGATCATATCTCAGCTGGTGGTATTGGATGTAGCTAGTGAAAATGAGAAAGAACTGGGTTCTTATACTGATAATCAGCAGATTGGGAGGGGCTCGGCTACAACTGCTGATGTCTGTGAAAGCCATCAACAGCCATCCGATGACCAGTAGAGCTATATGATAATCAGTTTCACTGGCTGAAGCCACAGGCTGAGGTACAGTCTGATGCAGGTTGTATACACATGCAGTATATATATATATATACAGGCAGGAATGTCCCAATTTTTTTTATTCACATCAATAACTATTGTACATAATTTTTTGTATAAAGCTCAAAGTATATAATAATGCAATGATAATTTTTCATGACGAGTTGTACATTGTTGTTTTGGCAATCTGTTTTATCATGTCAATAGTATGAATAAATAATGTATAGAAATGCCACAATTTGGTAGAAATATTTTATGTAGATATATATACTTAATATCCTGGTGTTAATATATAAATTGGTTTAATTCTTTGCTTTCTCCACTTCATTCATCATCAGTTACTGAATGTAGTCTATCACAAGAAGGGTATACATCTATTATCATTCATTTCCTTTCTGCACATCTGCTATGGACAGTTAATCCATTTATAAAGCTCCTTGATATTTGGACTTAATTTCAAAACTTCTATTGTTCAAACACATTTGAATCCAAAATCAAGGTACAATTGAATCTGCCTTTCCTCTTAACAAAAGGCTTTACCCAGTACACTTACGAGTGCAGTGATGCATGGCTCCAGGCATAAATTTGTGGTTCATACTTTCCTTTCTTTCTTATGCCTACAGCATGGGGAATAGTTTTAATAAGTGATAACTGGACTGTTTTCGACAAAAAGTTGCCAAAACTATCATTAGTATAAGCATAATGGTAATGGTCCTTTCTTGGAATAGTAGGATAATTTGATGTATATTTAGCATATTTATATTAGTTTTTGATTGTTAAATATATGTCCCATGCTGTAGGCATAGGCAGGGAAGGAAAACTACAATCAAAAAAGGAGATGGTACGATAATCTGGCATTTTGGCCTGGCCTATACGTGGTGCAGTTGAAATCGAAAAAAATAAAATGTCCTAAGTATAATTGTTTTTTAATGCAATGGCAAGAAAAAATATATGTACACAATATGGGAAGGGCCCCTTAGACACGAAGGACGCCTTGAACCAAAATGCCATTTAACCAGGTGAATGATGTGTGATGGCATTATTATTTTGGTCCAAGGTGTCCTTTGTGTCTAAATGTGTGTTTAAGTGACTCGGTCTAGACACTTTTTTCACAAATAGCACATGCTGTGCATTTCATTTTCATGTCAAAACTATAATCATAATGCAACTGAGCTAGAACTTTCACATATTGTGTACGTACATTTTCTTTTGCCAAAAAACAATTATTTTTAGGACATTTTATTTTTTTCGTTTTCAACCGCACCACATATAGGCCAAAATGTCGCCTCATTGTATCATCTCCTTTACGCCGGGAGTACATTCATCAATGCACACATCAGTGCACCGTGGCAAACCCTTTTTCTAAGATTCAAGAAAGGTGGATTCCTTCTATTGGTAGTATACAGAATCCTCCCTAAGATAATAAGGCATGTGTAAATTTGTGCCAAAATGATGGCTTTCACAGTGAATTTGTACTGTACATGTCGGTAAGCCTTGTTGTGATATCACGATTACTCGCATGTATCAAGTTTTAGAAGAATTAAGTTTTGTATTCAAATTTTATGGTGCTGCTCCATGATAAAAGGTGAACCATTATTTTGGGAGCATGATATACATGTAATCTTCTAATTGCCAATGATCACACTTTATAATATCAGAATGAACTTCTGCTAATACCCACATCTTCCTTACTTTGAAATGATTTTAATGGAATAACAAATAGGTTTTCTGTTTCATAGAACTGAAATAAATGATCAATCATGCAGCAATATTTCATTGTGGAAGTGTTGTACATGTTATTTCATTGTATATGTATATACAATCGTGTAGATCCATTCTGATTATTACTCCAGTATAGATTGACCTTTATCAGGATTTTATGAGACAAAACAGTTCAGGGATTAGACACGCTAATCATTCATATATTTGTACCATTTTTTGTCCATTACGGAGAACTCTAAAACTGTGTCCAGTGATGGAGAAATTGTGACATCATGCAGGGAACTGTTCTGTTCAACATTGAAAACCGGGTATCCACCGTACAGTGCATCTTGTAGACAGTGGATGTCATGGAGAAGGGATGATACTGCATGTATAATGGAAAGATTTATGGGGGAAACTAAACTTCTGATTCCTGAGTTTGTACTACCAGTTAACCAATAAGAAACAACAGCTATATATGATACAACATAGAGTATGATTAACGTATCTTGGTGAAAATAAAAAGAATTTTCTATGAAAAGAGATATTGATTTCTCTTCATTAGAGTATTTCCATATCAGAAATGACGGCGTGATCTGCCACTGCAAAGCCTGTATGTGGTGCAGTATAAATCGAATAATAAAATGTCCCAAAAATAATTGTTTTAATGTAAGGGCTAGAGAAAATATTTGTACACAATATGTGGAAGTTCTAGCTCTATTGCGTTATGGTTATAGTTATTACATGAAATTGAAATCCACAGCTTGTGGTATTCGAGAAAAAAGGGGTCTAAATTCAAACACACATTTAGACACGAAGGACCCATCGAACCAAAACGATTTTCCAGCAGTGGAGATATAATGCCACTGCACATCACCAGGTTAAATGACTTTTTGGTTCAAGGGGTCCTTCATTTCTAAATGTGTGTTTGAATGACTCGACTTGACCTCATATGCCATCTCCGACTGCTCTCATCATCGACTCACTCAGTCACTTTCGAGGGGAGATAACTCCACCACGGTATTTGGAACAATCTTGTCCAACCCAACAACACCGGTATGCCAGAGTTCAGAAGACTCTTGTCTGCTCTAGATACACTCCAGGGTCCGCTAGTCGCCCCCTATGGGTTAATGTGTAGGGGTGTTGGCATGTCTCAAGTGTGCACCCAAGCGACTGCACTTTTTCTACTACTGATTATGTCACCAATCATTATGGCAGTCACAGTCACATGAACATCACCCGATTCGTAGTCTACACCACGAGAACTTCAATGTGAGAACATGCTGACTGTTTGGATTGGATATGGCCATGCTATCGTTCAAACGTACCCCTGCATACTTCCAAAATGCCTGCTTTCGCTACTATGCCTCGACTGCGCCGGTGCGCCATGATGTCACTTCCTGTCCAAACTACCTCAAGCGTTTGGACCAGGGATGGTCCGCCTCGATCCCAAACTCCCACGTCAAATGCCCTCTTTTTCTACGTGTGCCAGACTGCGCATGCACAGAATGATGAAACAGGACAAAATCACATATATCTGAAATGATATGATTGTTACGTCATTTTGACATTATTAATAATGTAATGCATAGTTTCTGCTATTGCTAATGGTGGATCAGTAAACTGAACGAAAGTGAGCTGAAAAATGTGTTGATCGCATTAATTGTTGGAAACCCGATACTACAGGTCATAATTGAGATATGACCGGATACCATTTTCACTTTTGACCTTTACCGCTGGTAGTAGCAAAATGGGACGTAGATTTTGACCTACTTTCGTGGTGGGTTTGCGGCTGTCACATGGAGATCACAAGATCGTCACGTGACCATTTTCGGTTTCTGTCACTTAACCAGAATTGACCTTTGACCCTGTGCCACTTCTGGTTATGACGTCACAACCGGTTGACCTTTGCTAGAGGTCACCATGGAATGATATACAAGTTGGTGCTTGTAACCCATGACATCATCAATCTGAGAGCCAGCAAATCTCAATCCCTTTTGTTTCCTTCCGTGTCGTTATCAATGAATTAGTGTCAATTCCATGGGATTTCTGGACTCCTCAGAGCTTCTGGGTTATTTCACTAGGTGTTGCCAGGCGTTATTGTGTTACGTCCATGCACAGTCGATGAACTGTGTTGTTATTGTTGTTCTCTCATCTGTCTATGTCATGGCGTCAAGGTGTAAGGGGAAGGTTGTTACAGATTGACTTATGATTCACATATGATCTTAAAAGACTTCTCTGTCACACACTCACGGACTGACGCACACAATAACAAACACACCATCACCATCACCACCACCACCAACATGGGCCCTTTCTCTACTACTCGAGGGTGAATGTCAACCTTCGAAACTGCCCTATTTATTTCCCAAACCTACACCTGCTTTGCTATATGCCTTAATTCCGCCAGGAATATCCCATACAAACGTTAAAACGGAAGTTTAAAACAAAAGTTATCTCCCCCTGGGGAGTTACCTCCCTAGGTAGTTATCTCCCTTTGGGGAGCTCTCTCATCTCAGCCAGGATATATAAGCCAGCTCCCAGTATTACACTTCCTCTTTTCTCGTTTGTAACCTCCAGTGGTTACATCAGGGAGTTCCATACAGCTAGTTGTTGTTAAATTTGTACTCTATTTACGGAAAAGTTTTTCTTGAATATTATGTCTGAGTATTCTATCCCAATTGTCTTGCCGTTCGTGTGGGCGAGTTTCGACGCGCTTAGACGCCCACACACGTTGTTTCGCGTGTAAAGATAAATTATGCTATCGAAATAACACGTGTGAATTTTTGGGATTCATGTATAAAAAATATATGCTTAAGCACGTAGGTCTTACCTACTGCAGGCTACTGAAAACCTCGATCTATCGGAGGTCGATAGACGCGTTTTTGAAATTGCCTTAGTGAAAGGCATCAAAATTATAGAGGTCCCGTTTTGGATTTGTCTCCTAAATTGGAAAGTCCGGCACCTTCTTCCGTGTCTGGTAATATTCCCCCTAGTGGTACCGTTCCTACAGGAAGATAACCAGAGTGTACTTGAAAGTCAAGCCTTCTCTGGTATAGCATTGTCTGGGAAACCGGTTTCTTTGTTCAGACAGACAAAGGCCAGGTCGCGGCTGTCGGAACACTCCATTGTCTCCGACGGACAAAAGAATTTGTTCTCACCGCGTGTAGTTCACCGACTCCTCTGTCATTTGGTCTTTCTCCGGCTGATTCTTACAATAGGAATAAAAATCGTTCTGTATCTACCTTTACGATTTAAATCTTCCTCTGCTAGTTTGTCTAAAAAGAAAACAGCCTCTCATTCTATGGAAAGGCGTTCGAACTCGACTGTAATTGTTCGGATTACGGATTTACAACCTCCACTTTCGACGTATGTTGACTCGTCACGTCGTCATTCCCGTGTTTCTGATCGTCGCTATTGTTTCATCGCAACGCCGTTCTCGTTTCAGACAGTTCATTCAGGAGGTTATTTTTATTACGTTTGAACTGTACGAAATTGAACAAAGATTTTTCTTCACGGAATAGAAATGCTTCAACGTATTATAACTTCGGAGAATTACAAGTTCTGCAGGGAATTTGCAGACCGTTATTTTTCGTTGTGTTGTTGTTGTTGTTCTTGTGTTCCGGATTTTCTCCAGTTTTGGTAGTTTTTCTTCTATGCATTCAGTTCATTGCTCCTACCAAAATTTAGTCTCTTGTTATATCAAATGTTACTTTGTTTATTTGATATCATGTGATCAAGAGACAACTTCCAGAGTTTTTTTTTCTCTGTCTTTGATTTTACGTGTGTTGTTGTTGTTGCGTTGGTCTTCGTCATCACAAGCCAAAGCTATACACTACGGCCCTTTGTTACATTTTAATGAGCTACATTATTATTCTCTTTGTGTAATCAAGGGTGTGTTGAACAACAAAAGAGATCACGAGTTCTTTATTAAGAAAAATGTGCTATTCTTTGGAATACATTTTTCTGCTAGTAAATATTGCATTGTGATATTTTTATGTTTTCACAACCAAATTTTCTCATCGGTATATTGAATTAGACGTACAATTCAAATTGGGTTGAGCTTTAATTTTATTTTCTTCTTTCTGAGAAATTATTATTATTAGCTTGAGTGAGTTTATTTTTCCGAGAAATCTTAGGATTGATCTTTAGCCTGTCTGTGTCAGGGTCAACCTGAAGTTTCTCAATCATCTGCTTGGGACAGCATAAGTTTGTTCCATCGGGCGGTCTTCTTGTTCTTCGTAAGTTACTTGCGTCCGAGTATGTTTACCGGTTACAGCCTTGTAAGAAGAATCACAGACTGCTCTTTAGCAATGTTTTTCTCCTCGATAGCCTCGTCCAAACATCTTTTGGTCTATAGCATTTGTATAAAAATTGATCTTAATTTTTATTCCGGATGATAATTTCATCTATTCCATTTGAGGACTTATATGCAGTTTGGTCCTCTAATTAGGGGGCGGTTCTAGATTGAACATTGTTTGGTTTGGTCAATTCAATTTATGAAGTTTATGACCTTATAGTTCATCTACCGGCGAGAGACATCTAAATGTATTTCCTGTCTTCGGGGAATTTTTAAAAATTTTATGGAAGATCTTCCTAATTTACGTTGGAAGTTTCTTTGTGTTGATTGTCGGGGATGTTACTACCAAGCTGAGTAACGCTCTCGATTAACGCTGGGGACAAGGAATGTGTTCATTCTCCTAGATGCGTTTCAAATCTCATTACAAGTCTCGCATACTACGGCTGTTTTGTTTCGGACTCCACTGTGATTTTTCCAGTTTCGGCTTTAAAGTTTTTCAGATTCATCTTCAGTTGTTTTTCCATAACGTCGTTCTTGTTCTCTTCGACGTCGTTTCTCGTACATTTTTAAGGTTTTACCCTGCTCCTTTGTGAGCGTATATGTACAATAAATTGAACTGATTTGTTACAATTTGGGAAAATCACTTCGCCGAAGCAACGCCTTTCGCGTTTCGCACCTGTACGTCTTTCTCTAACATCTGTTAGACGTTCCCGTACGCCATAACGTCGTTCACCACGTCGTTCTTTTATACCCCCTTATCAGGGTCGTCAAGTTCGACAGTTCCGGTCTCCATTGCTAGATCTTTTTCTTGATTGTCATAGAGACTTCGACGTTTGTTTGCCTGCACGTCTCTCGATTTCGGTGATTTTCTAAAAAAAAAAAGAAGAAAGACGTTTCGGTTGATGCGTTTTTCTTTATCGCGGGGTTGACCCCATCGCTTTAAAGGCGAGATGCATATCTTCTTTTACCCATTCATCCTCGTTTTTCGGCGTTTTTCCTACGATTCACCATCGTCGGTCGTCGGTTTGTGTGACAAGTCCTTCCGTTCGGAGTCGGCATCGCCCTTGTATCACTTTTATAGTCTGGGCGTTTTTCTTCATCTTGGGGCTTTCACATCGAGGTTTACTTGCGGTGGTGCCCCTAGTGGTTCGATCACAGGGAGTTCACTTTTCAACTCTGTTATTCAGACGCGAGGAAAAGTAACAGTCCCATTTTTCTTTCTAATTGAAGAAAAGCCATATTGTGACGGAGTGTGACACCTTATAGCTGGTGCCGTCAAGATTTTTGATCACATATAGACCAGTTTTTGTTGCACTTCCGGTGGTCGAATTATGGGGGAGTTTACCGTGGGGTCGTCGTTACTTTGGGGACAGGTTTTCGACTCTCTCCATCAAGTGCTTCGTCCCGTATAGACCGTTGGACCAGTTTTTGACGTGGGCATTATAGTTGGTTTGTCGTCAAGTGGTAGCTCTTGTCATTTCTAAGCAGGACCTTAATCATTACGGTCGTATCCTGGTTCGGTCACTGCAGTTCCTTCTGTCTTATTACAGACGTCATCCCTCAATCCATTAGTGCTGGTATTGACGTCTCTATTTCCACCTCTGTTTTTGCTGGCAGTCCCGCCACATCGTCATGTGGGGTGTTTATTTCCGGCTAATAGTCTTGGTTGCCAGACTTCACATCAATTTTGAAAAAAATTCTACCAATCGGTCTTCCACATCGCAGCTCTATCAAGTGAAATGGACCTATTTCGTTTCTTGATGCCGTGAACGTGATGCCGATCCCGACTCTGCCTCTATTTCCTTAGTAGCTGACTTCCTCCTTCACCTTCATCGTGATATGAAGTTTCAAATCAGCACCATTGAGGGGTATCGATCTACTTTGGCTAGGGTTTTACGTCTTTCTGCCGGCATCGACATTAGTCTAAATGACAATATCGCTGCGCTCATTCGGGCCTGCGCGTTACGGTCTCGCCGTACTCGCCAGCTGTTACCGAAATGGGATATTGGTGTGGTTCTGTGTGCTCTGATTCGTCCGCCCTTTGAACCCTTGCAGTCCGCTTCTCTAAAAACTGTTGCCTACAAGACTGTTTTTCTGGCGGTTTTTGGCTTTGGCGTCTAGAGTGTCTCAACTTCATGCTCTTGAGAGATCATCTATTATCTGGACGGCGGATTGGTCTCGCATGCCCTTTCGACCCATTCCTGTGTTCATCGCCAAAAATGAGTCTGTTCGCCTAGGTCCGTGTGCTCTACGACTCCATTCCTGCGTTTTCAGACTTCGTGCATGACTTTGAAGACGACCTTTCGGTTATACCCTTTTCGAGCTATACGCCAGTACGAGTGTGAGCTGGCCGAATGGGTAAAGTCGCGAGAAGAGTTATCGTTTCTATCTCACTCGTACCGATCCCGGTCGGGGCTCTCGTCGTCTATTATTCTTGGCCCCTCGACCGTATGCAGTGCGTGACATTACTAAGAATACCATTGCTTCGTGGTTGAAGAAGACCATAAAGTGGTCATATCTTTTGGCCATTTACGCTCCCCCACTACTATCTACTGCTTCTTCTCAGAAATTCGTGCCATCGCTACGTCATGGCCTTTATGGAAGAACTTGTCCCTCCTTGACATTGTCTAGTCCCGTGCTTGGACGACAAACTCCACGTTCACCAATTTCTATCTGAGAGATATGTCACTGCAATCAGATAGAGTGACTACGCTTGGGCCGCTGGTGGCTGCCCAGCACGTGGTCAAGTAGTTTTTCAAAAAAGAGGGGGGGGGCATTTTTCATCATCGCAGCAAGTCAGCCAGCTTGCTGTATCATCTCATCTCATCTCTCAGTCATATTATATGTCCACATACTACATGATCGCCTAAGAAAGGAGTAATAGGTCAGCTTGCCAGCCATCGACTCTCAAGTCATCAAGGCCTAACACAATGGAGAGTTTAATCTTTGCCTTTACTGCAGATTTGCTTGTGTCATTTCAGGTTGAAGCTATGACCTTATTCTAGATCATCTCAGCTGAGTCACCTGCGGTCAACTCACAGTTTCAACGTACAAAGAACTGACACTGTTGTGAGTAATATGTTTTGTTTTAGGTTTCCAGTGTCAGCAACAGCTAAAGTACAGAGGGTTGACGAGGACGTAGAGTAGACTCAGTACAACCGCTGTCAACTCTCAACAGCCCAGTGTCAGCGACAGGGGACTAAAGTACAGGGAGTTGACTTCAGTCGGTTTGTGGACAGTGAGAGTGGTTATAAGTCACCATGTATGCTACGAAGGCGCTCTAATGCACTTCCGATTCGTACATCGCTTACTTTAGCATACCTCATAGTGCTTCAGGCCTGGGTCCCTGCGGGTTGGTAAGATTTGTGCACCACATCCACGATCACAGAGTTGAAGACATTCAAAAGATAAGTAACTTCTATTACTACTCCATAATTACCCACTGCATCCCGAGCAGGGTTCTTTTTGTTGAGAATTATTGTCATATCTGTGATCATTTAAGGTCACCTAAGACAAGTAATAGGTCAGTTGGCCAACCACCATCTCTCAAGTTATCGTTTATGACCTGACACAATTGTGACTTTTAATCTTTGCCTTTACTGCAGATTTGCTTGTGTCTTTTCAGGTTAAAGCTATGACGTCTTCTTCTAGATCATCTCAGCTGAGTCATCTACGTCCATCCTAGGGTCTCCAGTGTCAGCAACATGCACTAAAGTACAGAGGATTAATGAAGACGTAGAGTAGACTCAGTACAACCGCTGTCAACTCACAACAGTCCAGTGTCCGCGACATGGACTAAAGTACAGAGAGTTGATTTCAGTAAGACGGTTTGTGGACAGAGTGGTTGTAAGCTGGTCACCGTGTTCGCTACGTAGGCGCTCTAATGTCCTGCCGATTCGTTCATTGCTTACTTTAGCATACCTCATAGTTGCTTCAGGCCTGGGTCCCTGCGGGTTGGTAAGAGTGTCGACCACAGCCACGATCACAGAGTTGGACACCATGTTCGCTACGTAGGCGCTCTAATGCCCTGCCGATTCGTTCATCGCTTACTTTAGCATACCTCATAGTGCTTCAGGCCTGGGTCCCTGCGGGTTGGTAAGAGTGTGCTCCACATCCAAGAACACAGCTACATGGATGAAGACATTCAAAAAGATAAGTAGCGACTTTCTTACTCCTTGACTACCTCCTGTGTTTCAGACCAGAGTTTTCTTGTTGAGTTTATTGTGTCTTGTTGGTGATCTTCTCAGCGGATATACAGCTTGCCATTGACCAACTACAGCAAGGCCGAGGTTCCCACCTCCATATGTTGGTAGTGAGGCATATAGCAAAGCAGGTGTAGGTTTGGGAAATAAATATTAAACATTTATAAACAATGTTTCTATTTATAACCAAACCAAACCTGCTTTGCTCTGATGGCCCTCCCATTCTTCCCCTCACTCCGCGGCCTTGTACACCACAGGTCTCGGTTATATCAATGAGAAAAGAGGAAGTGTAATACTGGGAGCTGGCTTATATATCCTGGCTGAGATGAGAGAGCTCCCCAAAGGGAGATAACTCCCTAGGGAGGTAACTCCGCAGGGGGAGATAACTTTTGTTTTAAACTTCCGTTTTAACGTTTGTATGGGATATTCCTGGCGGAATTAAGGCATATAGCAAAGCAGGTTTGGTTTGGTTATAAATAGAAACATTGTTTATAAATGTTTAATTTTTCTACTACTCCCTGAGTGTGCTCGGGCGTGTCAACACCTGTCAACACCAGTCTGACTCTTCCCCATGAGCGCTTCAATATGACGCTTCACATGGCCCATTCGGACCACGGATGGTCCACTGCCACCCTAAAACTGCCACCTCAAATGTCCTTTTTCTAGTACTCCCCACTGCGCTTGTAAAGTATTACAGTACTTCCACAACAAACCACACCTATCGGACTCTCCTCCACGAGCACTTCAATATGACACCCTACACAGCCCATTTGTGGCCCAAATCTTAACCTGCTTTTGCTATGCCATTATCTCCCTTAGGAATAATCCTTACAAATAGTTGAAACCAAAAGTTGTCTCCCCTTAGGGAGCTCTCTCAGCTCAGCTAGGTTACTTAAGCTCAGCACAAACCATAATCTTCCTCTTTCTCCATTTGTACCTCCTTGAGTGTGGTGCTATCAGGAAGTGTCCTTACAGTGCTGGTTTGGTTGTTGTTGTTGGGTTTGACCTGCGGTTATACCTTTGCTAAACTTGTACTTTCTATTGCTATTCTTGGACAATCATATCTGAGATTTCTATCCTGGTTGTTTCTAAATCTTGTCGCTCGTGTGGACAGTTTTGGACTCGCTTAGATGCTCACACGATTTGCTTTGCATGTAAAGGTCATTTGTGTTATAGACAGGCCACGTGTTCAGAGTGTCAATCTTGGGATACTTTAACCTGGAGGAACTATGCCCAGGCGCGTCGGGCTTATTTATTGCATGCAACTGAAGACCCGGCGTTATCGGAAGACGATAGACGTCAGAATGAGATTGCGTTGGTGGGGGATCTGAAATTTAACGAGGACCTCGTGGGTTCAAATTTGGATTTGTCACATAGAATTAAAAGTCCGGCTTTATCATCGGTGTCTGTTAATATCCCTCCTAGTGGGACCGTCGCACGAGGAGATAGCGATCATGTTCTAGACAGTCTGGCTTCTACTGGTAAAGCTTTGTCTGGGGTTTCTGTGAAACCAGTTTGTTTGTTCGGGACAACAAAGATCTCTAGCCCCAGGTCGGGTTCTATTGTTACCAACGAACAAAAGATTTCTGCATCACCGCGTGTCATTTTTTCCTAAGCCTTTGTCAGTCGGTCTGTCTTTGGCCGGTTCTTTCAAAGAGAAAAGACATCATCGATTGTCGACTTCACCTTTACGGTTTAAATCTCGTTCTTCCTCTGTTGTTTTATCTAAAGCAGCCCTTCGCTCTATGGAGGGTCGTTCGGACTCTACTTTGAATTATCAAATTGCGGATTTTCAGCCTCCGGTTTCTACGTTTGTTGACCCGTCACTTCGTCGTTCCCGTGCTTCCAAACGACGCTCTTGTACATCGCAACGCCGTTCACGTTCTCGTTCGCCTGTACGTCGTTTTGTTTCTCCGCCTCGACGTTCTGTTACGCCGTCTCGTCGTTTTCATACGCCTGTACGCCGTTCTCATGCACCTGTTCGTCGTTCTCGTTCTCCTGTTCGTAGAGTTCGTACACCGAATCGTCCTAGTACTTCTTTACGGCTTTCCCGTTCATCGGTTCGCCGTTCTCGTACTCCTGTTCGACGTTCCCGTACGCCTCCATGCCGTTTGCCACGTCGTTCTTCCTCACCTCCCCGTCGGGGTCGTCAAGATCGTCAGTCGCAGACTCCGTTTCTCGATCAATCGTTTGATCGGTTATTGTCTACCTCTCGCCGTCGACACGTCGTTTATTCTCCCGAAGCGGTTTCGACGTCTTCATCTGATAGTCAAGATTCTTCTTCTTCTGAGGATAGTTCGAAGGATTCGTCTCAGATGCCTTTTGCTGATAAAATGGCAGCGCTTTTGGCTCTAGTTCCGGACATGCCCGTTTCTTCTAATGCTGTCTCTTCATCTGCTCGGGTTAAATGTCCGACCGCGGCTTCTTCCGCGTTCACGTCTACTAAGACCCCTCTCTCGTGTGCTCCGTCTCCAGCTTGGGAGTCTAATTGTATTGCGTTTGATCGTCAATTGGAGGAGAACAACAAGTTTAAGAAGCCCTCGTTTTCATTTTACGAACTTCATGATAACGTTCTTCCCGACAAACCGCCCAAACGTGATCGTGATTTGAGTCAGGTTTCGAAATCATCTAAAACATCTTCGGTTTCGGTTCCTATCAAAGTTGTTGATAATGTTATGGAGATGTTGCTGGCAATGCAACGTATTACATCTTTCGCGGATTGGTTTCTGTTGGCTACTTCCCGACTTACCTTGGATCCTGCGTTACGTCTGAGCGATGGTTCGGCTTCTTTGTCTTCTGGTCGTCTTACCTACTTACGAGCTTTCATTGACACACTCAATATAGCTAACCGTCATACTATTGAGGCGAGTGCTTTTTCTTATGTTTCGCTTCTTCAAGCGCAGCGTAAAGCGTTGCTTCAGTATATCAAGCCTGACGTTCCATACTTTGTGAAGGATCAACTGTTACAACAGCCGTTATCCTCTAAGTTTGTTTTCAACAATGCTATCGAGTCCGTCATGCCTAGTGTGCGTGAGGAACGGACTTCTCGTTTGATTGCTGCTGCGGCTCGGCGTCCTGCTGTTTCCGGGGTTCGGAAACCTAACCGGAATCGTGTATCCAAGCCTACTCAACGTGAGGGGTTCCCACAGGGTAATTTTCGTGGCTTCGACAAGCCTCCTCAAGCCCGTGGCCGTCGTTCCACCCGTGGAAAATTTTCCAAACGTAGGGGTGCTTCAAACAAATGACTATCCGGTTCCAGTTTTCCATCATACCAGAGATTTTCAGTTGCCCGCCTTCCGCCCTTTCAATCATCATGTCGTCGGCGGCCGTTTACAACATTTCTGGGAGAATTGGCAGCTAATAACAGACGACGACTGGATTATCAAGACATTGAAGGATGGTTTCCTCTTCAACTTTCAGTCCCAGCCCAGACTCGTATCTCGGCCTCGTCCTTCTCTACTGCCAGTTCCCGCAGGACACGTGCAGACGCTTCTGTCCTCTGTCGCCACGCTCATCGGAAAAGGTGCCGTCAGAGAGCTGCCACATGCCGAGGACAGCGTCGGTTATTACAGTGATGTTTTCCTGGTCCCGAAGAAAGATTCGGACCAGATGAGGATGGTTATCGACCTCAAAAGATTAAACAAGTTTCATCTCATCGTACCACCTCATTTCAAGATGACGTCGGTTTCATCGATTCGGGCCCGCGTACATCACCGGGATTGGTTGGCCTCAATCGATTTACAGGACGCATATCTCCATATTCCTATTCATCCTCGTCATCGGCGTTTTCTTCGTTTCACCATCAACAATCGTCGATTCGAGTGGCAAGTCCTCCCATTCGGAGTCAACATCGCTCCATGGCTTTTCACCCGTATCACTTCACCAGTCCTGGCGTTTCTCCATCTACGGGGCATTCACATCGAGGTTTATATAGACGACATCCTCTTGTGGGCTGCGGACAAGTCCCTACTCAACGCGCAGGTCCGTTTCACTCTGCTCGTTCTACGTCATCTCGGGTTTATTCCTCACCCTCAGAAGTCAGACTTGGTTCCAGCGCAAATTCGCCGTTACATTGGGGCTGTGTTCAATACTCGTCAACAACTGGTGCGCCCCCCAGAGGACCGGTGGACCAAAATTCAGATGTTGATACTAAGGTTTTTGTCATCAACTTATCAGACACGTCAGCAGTGGCAAAGCCTTCTGGGTTTACTCACTTCCACGCAGGGCCTTACCCATTACGGTCGTCTCCGGGTTCGGCCGCTGCAGTACCATCTGTTTCCTTATCTACAGACGTCATCCCTCAACCCTGCTGTTCCGGTATTGACGTCTCTACATCCACATCTGATCACACCTGTTGCGTCAACCTCACGGGATATTTCATCACAACCCGCGGTCAACAACTTACACGTCTGCAGACTATCCAGAGTGCACTCACAGTCCAAGGATTTTCAGCAGAAGTTGCACAGACGATGGTTTCAGCCAATCGATCTTCCACATCGCAGCTCCATCAAGCGAAATGGGCCTATTTCGTCTCCTGGTGCCGAGAACGTGATGCCGATCCCGACTCTGCCTCTATTTCCTTAGTAGCTGACTTCCTCCTTCACCTTCATCGTGATAAGAAGTTTCAAATCGGCACCATTGAGGGGTATCGATCTGCTTTGGCTAGGGTGTTGCGTCTTTCTACCGGCATCGTCATTAGTCTAAACGACAATATCTCTGCTCTCCTACGGGCTTTCGCCTTACAGTCTCGCCGTACTCGCCAGCTGTTACCGAAGTGGGATATTGGTGTGGTTCTTTGTGCCCTGATTCGTCCGCCTTTCGAACCATTACAATCCGCCTCTCTTAAAGCTGTTTCCTACAAAACTGCTTTTCTGGCGGCTTTTGCTTTGGCATCTAGAGTTTCTGAACTCCACGCTCTGGAAAGATCATCTCTGACCTGGACGGCGGATTGGTCTCGCATTTCCTTTCGTCCCGTCCCTGAGTTCATCGCCAAGAATGAGGCTGTGCGCCAAGGTCCGTGTGCTCAACGTTTGTACTCCATCCCTGCATTATCAGACTTTGTTCGTGACCTTGAGGACGACTTACTGTTATGCCCTGTACGAGCCATACGTCACTATCTTACTCGTACCGATCCTGATCGGGGCTCTCGTCGTCTATTATTCCTGTCTCTTCAGCCATCCGCAGTGCGTGACATTACCAAGAATACTATTGCTTCTTGGTTAAAGAAGATCATTAAGTGGTCATATCAACTTGCCATTGACGCTCCCCCACTTTTGTCCTCTGCTTCTTCCCATGAAATTCGCGCCATCGCTACATCATGGCCTTTATGACATTGTCTAGTCTTGTGCATGGACGGCAAATTCTACTTTCACCAATTTCTATCTGAGAGATATGTCAGTACAATCAGATAGGGTGACCACGCTTGGGCCGCTGGTGGCTGCCCAGCACGTGGTCCAGTAAACTTTAAAAAAAGGGGGGGGGGGCATTTTTCGCAACGCAGCAAGTCAGTCAATCAGCCAGCTTGCTGCCTCATCATCATCTCTCAGTCATATTCTATGTCCACCATACTACATGATCACCTAAGAGAAGCAATAGGTCAGCCTGCCAGCCGCCAACTCACAAGTCAGCTTTCAAGGCCTGACACAAGGGTGAGTTTTGGTTTTTCTTTTTTTAGGTATACTTTGTGTCACTTTCAGGTTTAAAGTACAGAGAGTTTGGTGCATAAGAGCAACTATGACCCTTCTTACTAGATCATCTCTAGAGAGACAACTGCTGTCAACTCACAAGTCATCTTACAAGAACTGACACATACGTGAGTACTACTTTCAGGTTTGCCACTGTCAGCAATAGGGACTAAAGTACAGAGAGTTGACGTAAGACGGTTGGTGGATCATCTCAAGAGAGACAGCTGCTGTCAACTCACAAGTCATCTTACAAGAACTGACACATACGTGAGTACTACTTTCAGGTTTGCCACTGTCAGCAACAGGGACTAAAGTACAGAGAGTTGACGTAAGACGGTTGGTGGATCATCTCAAGAGAGACAGCTGCTGTCAACTCACAAGTCATCTTACAAGAACCGACACATACGTGAGTACTACTTTCAGGTTTGCCACTGTCAGCAACAGGGACTAAAGTACAGAGAGTTGACGTAAGACGGCTTGTGGACTGAAGAGTGGTATAAGATGGGCACCTTGTATGCTATGATGGCGGTACATGACCACATCTCGTTCATACACTGATTATCACTCGAATACTCACAGCGCCTGGGCCCGAGTTCCTTCGTTGGGGGTAAAATTGTGCACCACATCCACGATCACGGCTACGTGGATGAATACATGCAACTTTCCATTATGATTACTCCATGACTACCCATAGCGTCACCGACCAGGGTCCCTCTTGTCGAGTACTGGTGTGCCATGTCCTTGATCATCTCAGCGGTTACTCAGCCTGCTATTGGAACTACAACAAGGCCGAGGTACCCACCTCCATATGTTGGTAGTGAGGCATAGCAAAAGCAACGTTAAGATTTGGGCCACAAATATTAAGCATTTATAAACAATGTTAGTATTTGTAACCAAATCAAACCTGCTTTTGCTTTGATTGCCCTCCCATCCTGCCCCTCACTCCACGGCCTTGCACACCACACGTCTCGGGCTATAACAGGGAGAAAGAGGGAGATTATGGTTTGTGCTGAGCTTAAGTAACCTAGCTGAGCTGAGAGAGCTCCCTAAGGGGAGACAACTTTTGGTGTTCAACTATTTGTAAGGATTATTCCTAAGGGAGATAATGGCATAGCAAAAGCAGGTTTGATTTGGTTACAAATACTAACATTGTTTATAAATGTTTAATATTTGGATCAAGGATGATTCATCTAGACTTCAAAACGTCCATTCAAACGACCTTATTTACGTCTCTCTGTGTAATTGAGGCCCGGTACACGAGACCACTGTATTGGAGTGTTATTTGAAGAGAATAACAAAGTTATTTCAAGCGTGTAAATCGATATCACGGAGAAATGGTAGTCATTTTGTAGAGTTCAGTTTGTTCTACACGCTGCAAAAGTAAAGCAGAGTAAAACATTGATTTATGGCAAGCTCCAAAGTAGACAACTCATTAAAATGAGCAAAATTTAGTAAAAGAAACATGCATGGGTATTTTATGGGACACACATGGTTAGCTAGGTACAGTTGGCCTCCACGAAACGCGGGTCTACCTGCTGCGCACACGAGTTTTCACACAAATTTCGCAATTTATTGCTCAAATCGACACCTGCTATTGCTTAGCCTTATCTCCCCTTGGAGATTCCATTTGCAGAAAAAATAAAATAAAAGTTGTCTCCCCTTAGGGAGCTCAGCCGGGTTACTCTGGTGCCTGCGCACTCCTGATAATTCATATTTCTCACTGCACCTGCTCGCGAGCGATTGTGTTTTGACGGAGTTCCTATAGTTTGCTAGTTTGGACGTAACCTAGAGTTATTTTTCTAAGCTGGTGTCTTGCAGTTTACGTAGATCACAATGTCGGATCTTACTGTCCCTGAAAATTCTAAATCCTGCCGTTCTTGTCGGCGTTTGTGGTCTGTTTTGGACTCTCACTCTTTCACGTGCAAAGGACATCTTTGCTATCGACAGGCCACGTGTATGGAGTGCCTGAATTCGGACGACGCTGTCTGGGTGAATTAAGCCCAGGCTTGACGCGTTTTTGTTACGGGCTTCTGAAGACCCTAGTTTATCCGCCGACGAGAGACATCAAAACGAAATTGCTCTCATCGGGGATTTTAAATTTAGCGAGGATCTTTCTGGTTCACGTTTGGAAATATCTCATCGGCTCAGTCCGACCGGGTCATTGTCCTCGTCTATTAGAGCCCCCGTGTGGTGTAGTTAGACAGGGTGATATTGACAAATTTCCAGACAGCCTTGGGCGAGGTGGTAAGACTCGTCTGGCGGGTTGATGACTAAGTCCGTTTCTTTGTTTTCGACAACAAAGAATCCTGTCTCCAAGTGACCGGCCCTTCCTGAGCGGTTTTATTGTTATCGTCGAACAAAAGATTTCAGCTTCACGGGTAGTTACTCGCCTAATCTATTGTCGGTCGGCCTGCACAGTCCAGATCTTTGGAAAAGAAAAAGCTTCAACGCATTACGTCTTCGCAGGATTACAAGACTTCTGCTGGGAAGTATTCTTGCTCATTTTTAAACGATAACATATCCATTTATTTCGTTGTTGTTGTTGTTTTGCCCTTGACGTGTTGCATGTTTCGGGCCTTTCATTTTTGGTAGTGTACGACTATGCATACAGTTCATTGTGCCTACCAAAATTTCTTGTTAAATCAAGTATTATCTGTTTATTCGTTGATATCGTGTGATCAAGAGAGAGAACACGCAGAGGTTTTCTCTGCCATTCACTTACGTTGTTGTTGTTGTGTTTGTCCTCGACGTTACGCAGGTCGAGGCTATACACTACATCTTTGCGTACGCACTATGCTTACAATTTAATGTGCCTACCAAATTACTCTCTTTGTGTAATCAAGGGTTATCACTTTATTCGTGATATTTTTTGAGCAAGAAAGAGATCACGAGATTGTTTATTAAGAAATTGTGCTATACTTTGGAACACATTTTCTGCTAGTAAATATTGCATTGTTAAATAGTTGTAATATTTATTTTTGACAACCAAAATTTTCCCGTAAGAATGCTGAATTCAAATTGAGTCGAGCTTTAAATTTATTTCCTCTTACTGAGAAATTATTATTAGCTCGGGTGTGAGTTTTATTTCACCGGGAAGACATAAGAACTGTTTCTCGTTCGACGACATGTATGGTCTTTTTATATCTTTCCCTGGTCTGATGGCCGGGCAAAGGTCAAGTCTGGAGTTACTCATTCATCCGCCACTGCTTGGGACAGCATAAGACTGTCTCCAGCTGGCGGTCTACTTCTACTTCGTAAGCTATTTTCGTTCGAGAACGATTACCGGTAACAGCCTAGTACTCCTAAGCAACGTTCTTTGCGTTCTTCCTCGACTGCTTCGTCCAAAACATCTTTTGGGCTACAGCATTTGTTTGATCTTCATTATTTTTCTGTATGATAATTTCATTTGAGGACTTATGGGAAGTTTAGACCTCGGATGGGATGGTGAGTCAAGATTGAACATTGTTTTTTTCATGGTTTTTTTATCGGTAATCACCGGTTGTCTTCTTTAGAAGCATTTGATTGGTCAATTCAAATTGTGAAATTTAATGACCTTAGTTTATCTGCCGAAGAGAGACATCAAAATGTAATTGCTCTCATCGGGAAATTTTAAATTTAATGAAGATCTTCCTAGTTCACGTTTGGAAGTATCTTTGTGTTGACGACGGGGATGATGCTACCGGGCGGAGTTACGCCGAAGATTTACGATTTTCAACGTGAACATCATCTCCTCTGCGTTTTAAATCTCGGCGTTCTTCTTCATCTGTTTTGCCCAGAACTACTCCGAGTTTCAGATTTACAGTTTTCGGATTCAACTTCAGTTGTTTTTCCTACAACGTCGTTCTTGTACGCCACAACTTCGTTCCCGTCACCTAAGCGACGTTCTCGTACATCACAACGCCGTTCTTGTTCTCCGCAATGCCATTCTCGTTCGAATTACGTCGTTCTGTTACACCTCAACGACGTTCCAATACGCCGTCACGTCGTTCTCATACATCTGTACGTCGTTCTCGTTCGCCTGTTCATCGTTTACGTACGCCTCTACATCGTTCCCGTACGTTAGCACGTCGGTCATTACGTCTGTTCGTCGTTCTCGTACACCACAACGCCGTTTTTCCGTACGCCGGCACGTCGTTCTCGTACACCTATTCGACGTTCCCGTACGCCACAACGTCGTTCACCACGTCGTTCTTTTACACCTCCTTATCAGGGTCGTCAAGTTCGACATTCACGGTCTCCATTTGTGGATCATTCTCTTGATCGTCATCGAGGCCCCGACGTTTGTTCGCCTGCACGTCTCTCGACTTCGGTGTTTTTCGTCTTTTAGTCGGTATTCTTTACCTTCTTCTGACAATTCGGTTGATGCGTCTTCATTATCGTATGGTTGACCTCCATCGATTTGCGAGACGCATATCTTCTTATACCCAATCATCCTCGTCATCGGCGTTTCCTACGATTTGGTGGCAGTCCCGCCACAACGTCATGCGGGGAGTTCCGTGCCGATTTCCAACTCCGGATCACCATCTCTACACCGATGTTTTCGAGACCGGTTGGGGAGCCCATCTGGACGGACTGGAGGTGTCCGGCAGACGGTCGACGTTGGATGCCTGGCTTCATATCTACCTTCTGGAGATGAAGGCAGTCATCCTAGCAGTTCAGCATTGGAGTTGTCGTCTCGTGAATTCATCCCTTCTCATCGCAACGGACATCTCTACTGTCCTTGTTCACATCAACAAGATGGGTACCACCCGATCTTTTTCTACGTTTCGTCTGGTGTGGGATCTTTTCAACTGGACTCTCATACATCACTGCCATCTCATTGCTCGCCATGTTCCGGGTCGGCTCATTGTATTAGCGGATCGCCCTTCTCGTCCCGACATCGTGCTTCAGACCGAATGGCAACTTCATCCGGAGGTCTTCCATCAGATCAACAGTTTGCGACGAGGAACAATGCATCAAAGATTGCTCAGCTCGTCTGCGTCATCCCGCTCGTAGTTCCGTGGTGGCCTCGTCGTACGTGGTTCCAGCTCTGGTTCCGCTTCTCACCGCTCCGCCACGTCGCCTTCCAGTTTGGTCCAGCCTGTTGCGTGAACCTCACGGGATAATCCATCACAACCCGCCATGGCTCATCTTACACGTCTGCAGACTATCCAGAGTGCACTTACAGTCCAAGGATTTTCAGCAGAAGTTGCACAGACGATGGTTTCAGCCAATCGATCTTTCACATCGCAGCTCTATCAATCGAAATGGGCTTATTTTGTCTCCTGGTGCCGAGAACGTGACTTCGATCCCGACTCTGCCTCTCTTTCCTTAGTAGCGGACTTCCTCCTTCACCTACATCGAGATAAGAAGTTTCAAATCAGCACCATTGAGGGGTACCGGTCTGCTTTGGCTAGGGTTTTACGTCTTTCGACCGGCATCGACATTAGTCTGAATGACGATATCTCTGCTCTCCTACGTGCCTTCGCATTACAGTCTCGCCGTACTCGACAACTGTTACCGAAATGGGATATTGGTGTGGTTCTTAGTGCCCTGATTCGTCCGCCTTTCGAACCTATACAGTTAGCCTCTATTAAAGCTGTTTCCTACAAGACTGCTTTCCTGGCGGCCTTCGCTTTGGCGTCTAGAGTTTCTGAGCTTCACGCCCTGGAGAGGAAGTCGTTGACCTGGACGGCAGATTGGTCTCGCATTTCTTTTCGTCCCGTTCCTGAGTTCATCGCCAAGAATGAGGCTGTGCGCCAAGGCCCTTGTGCTCAACGTTTGTACTCTATCCTCGCATTAACAGACTTTGTTCGTGGCCTTGATGATGACATCCTGTTATGTCCTGTACGAACCATATGTCACTACCTCACTCGTACCGACCCTGGTCGGGGATCTCGTCGACTGTTATTCCTGTCTCTTCAGCCAACTGCAGTTCGTGACATCACCAAGAATACTGTGGCTTCTTGGTTGAAGAAGATCATTAAGTGGACATATCAACTCACCCTTGACGTTCCCCCACTTCTGGCCTCTGCTTCTTCTCATGGAATTCGTGCCATCGCTACTTCATGGCCTTTATGGAATAACTTATTCTTGGCCGACATTGTCCAATCCTGTACTTTGGAGTGCCAATTCCGCTTTTACCGACTACTATCTGTCAGACATGTATGTATAGTCAGATAGAGTGACCACGCTAGGGCCGCTGGTGGCTGCCCAGGATGTGGTCCACTAGCTTTTCCAAACAAGGGGGGGAGGGGGCGTAACACCGATCGTCGCAGCAAGCCAGTCAGTCAGCCAACTTACAAGACCCGACTCATCGGCGAGTATGGTTTAGGCATGGCCTTTCTTACTTATTACTGGTTTTACTCTATTACCACCCACTGCGTCTCCATGACCTGGGTTTCCCTCTATTGAGTAATTGTGTACCACATTTACAATCAGGTTTTGATTTTAACCCACGAGTACCCGCAGCGTCTTCGACCCGGGTTCTCCCTGGGTGAGTATTTAGTGTGCTGTAAGCCAAACAGTCAGCCAACTTACGGCATCATCACAGCAAATCACATGTCCACCATATTACATGATCACCTCAACAGGTCAGCCAGTTGCCAACTCACAAGACATCTTCCAAGGCCTGACACAATGGTGAGTATTGGTTTTAGGTATATTTGTGTCAGTTTCAGGTTTAAAGTACACAGAGTTGGTGTATGATGGCATTTAAGACCAACTTACAAGATCATCACAAGAAATTCAGCTGCTGTCACCTCACAAGCCATCTTACAAGACCTGGCACATCTGTGAGTATTATTTCAGGTTTACTAGTGTCAGCAGCAAGGGACTAAAGTACAGAGAGTTGACGTAAGACGGCAGATGGGCACCGTGTATACGATGTTGCTGGGGATGTACATGACCGCTTCTATTCGTTATACATTGCTTACCGCTCGAATACTCACAGCGCCGCCTGCCCGAGTTCCTTCGCTTGGGGTAAAATTGTGCACCACATCCACGATCACGGTTTGCATGGACGAGTAATTAGTGGCCACATTCACAATCTATTATGATTACTCCATGATTACCCACAGCGTCTCCGACCCGGGTCCCTCTTGTCGAGTTTTAGTGTGCCAACTCCGTGATCATCTCAGTGGTTACTCTGCCTGCTACAGGAACTAGAACACGGCCGAGGTCCCTACCTCCAGCTGTTGGTAGTGAGGCTAAGCAATAGCAGGTGTAGATTTGAGCAATAAATATCACACATTTCTAAACAATTTTACTATTTATTATCAAATCAAACCTGCTATTGCTTTGATCACCGTCCCATCCTTCCCCTCACTCTACGGCCTTGCACAACACACACCACTGGCTGCTGGAGTAAGAAAGAGGAATTATCGGGAGTGCGCAGTCGCCAGAGTAACCCGACTGAGCTCCCCAAGGGGAGACAACGTTTGTTTTATTTTTTCTGCAAATGGAATCTCCAAGGGGAGATAAGGCTAAGCAATAGCAGGTTTGATTTGATAATAAATAGTATCATTGTTTATAAATGTTTAATTCTTGTCACAATGTGCAGAATGAACACGTTTTGTCACAATTGTTGCAAACGCGTTGACCCTGCACGCAGTATTAACGCGTTTTCCGAAAATTAAACGCAACATTAAAAGGTTGGCGAAAAACGATGCCGGAGTACTGACATAACGACCATACAGACAAATATACTGACTGCATATTTCTAAAAACATGTGATGATTTGTATGCCAGCCGCGCTGTTATGGTAGCTGTTCATGTGGAAATCTTGAATGACATGCCCACACGGCTTATAGCACCTAGTAAACTGCCAAATTTGTGACGAAACGCGTTGCAACAACGTCAACTTCCCATACACGTCGATGAAACGCACCATTTTCTAGACACGTGCAGATAAACGGCCACACTTGTACAAAAATCTGCATTAGTCTGGCCGTTTCAAGGACCCCATGAAAAATGACAGGTAGGATGTGGTTTGTATAGCCTATCAGTAGAGGGGGTTTAGCCGCTTCTGGCACAATCTTATACGTAATACTCCACAAAATAGTGTTTATTACTTAATATGTTATAATCCCCGTTTTGTTACTTAATATGTAATACTCCTTTTTACTTCATATGTATTAATCTCCGTGTTCATATGAAATTAATCCCCGTGTTGTTACTTCATATGTAAGTTCTATTTATAGAGCATTACCTCAGTTCTATTTTTAGATCTTAACATCATTGGGAAACCCCCTGTTCTATTGTCAATATGTCTTGACAGATTCTACCCCCACGATCTAGGTAGAACAATAGTCTCTCCATAGACAAATAACCATGAGTAACGCTGGTTTCCCACACACCCCTCCACCTCTCCATAAACAAAGAGCGATGAGTCCTGCTATTCATTGTCTTCACAACTAAATTTATATTTACCCACACACTGACATTATTGTGAAAAACCCCTGTTCCATTGTTCTTTCTTTATTATTTCCTGCTCCTTTGTTTTTAATTCTCGACAGACTTGCCCCCCCCCCCGCATCTATGCCGAACAAGTCTCCTCATAAACAAAGAGTCATATGGGAGTTAATAAAGAAGTTCAGCCTTGTTGGCCCAACCTTATATGTAATACGCCACAAAATAGTGCTTTTATTACTTAATATCTATTAATCCCCGTTTTTTACATAATATTTTTTGTTACTTAATAAGTAATAATCCACGTTTTCTTACTTAATATGTAATGCTTCTTAAAATAGTTTATTGTTACTTAATATCTAATGCTCCCTGTTTTCATATGTATTAATCTCTGTGTTCATATGCAATTTCTGTATATAGAGCAACACCTCCGTTCTATTTTTAGATCTTGACATCATTGGAAAACCCCTGTTCTATTGTTATTTCTTTATTATTTCCTGTTCCTTTGTCTTTAATTCTCGACAGACTTGTCTCCGCGTCTAGTCAGAACAATAGTATCCTCATAAACAAAGAGCCATAAACGTTCACACACACCGACATTATTGGGAAAACCACTGTTCTATTGTTATTTCTTGCTAATTCCTCGTTTCTTTGTCTTTAATTCTCGACAGACCTGTCCTCCGCGTCTAGGCAGAACAATAGTCTCCTCATAAACAACGAACGATGAGTCACGCAATTCATTGTCATCATAGCTAAATTGGAGAAATTTGTATTTGCCCACACACTAACATCATTGCTAATTTCCTGCTCCTTTGTTATTTCTTGACACACTTGACTCCAGCATCTAGGTAGAACAATAGTCTCTCCTTGAACAAAGAGAAGTGAGTCATGCTCCACATTATTGTTAATACACCTGTTCTTCTGTTATTCCTTCACTATATACAGACTTGCCCCCCAGATTCCAGGTAGAACAATAATCTCCCCCTAACCATTGAGTGGTGAGTCATGCTCTACATTACCATCATAGCTAAATGGAAGGAATTTGTTTATGTCCACATATACTATAATGCATGTTGTCTTCATGTTTTATCGGACATTTCCCATCCCATAACTAAAAATCTCTCCACAAAGGTCACAGGGTTTCCGCTTTACGCTTGTCCAATATAAATATTTTAGTCACAGGAGCTTGGTCGTATATGTCACCAAGATGTGTTTAAAATATAAGTTTGTGTTCACTGTCCTTAATACATGTAAAGGGTAAATAAACTGAATTGATTTATAAGGCCGACTACATGTACAAAGCTAATTTTCGTTTTTTGAACGAGGCACCATGTAATCATAACGAGCTTGCGACAGAACACATAATCATTCTTTTCCATTCCGGAATATTTTTAGTGATATATATATCTTTCCTTCACTACATTATTTCGCCTACGCGGTCTGTTTATTTATAACAATTTCATAAATATAATTCCAGTCTCGTTCTCTACCGGTTTAACCTTGGACGGTCACTTCTCCCCAAATAGGTAATTAAATACAAGTGTTCCTTTCATATGTCACTTTAATACACGGTCGAGCGCGCGGCATGTGCCAGGTGTATTATCAATTAACTCTAAGGGACAATACTAGGGTAAACACCCTCTTTTGGGGTTTCTTTGGTCCGGTGGGTGGGTCATTCTCTGCGCGCGCCAGGTCTTTGTTCCGTTTTCATTGTGCCCTATAGGATATTATCCGAGTATAAATCTTAATTGGCGTTATTCAAGTGTTAAACTGTTTGACCGCTCTCATAACTTTCAAAATTAAGCTATATTCCCGCTTATTTATACATATAATATTAATATATTTATAGGATACCTTTTTGTATTTTTTCCCTGCTGGACAATCCGCTTTTTTATGGCTGTATGCAACTGTCAAATAATTGACATGCCAGGTTAATTGTGAGGTCTTTGGGATTAATGCCATTCTTCAGTGCAAATATTGCCTTCTTGGCCGTACAGGCCAGGTTATCAATTGCCTGATTGAATAGACCATTGCTGTGTAACAGGACACCAAGGCATTTATAACTCTTCACATACTCAATTGGACTTTGGTTAATATGGAAGTTATGGTTAGCAGTCCTGTTGCTACCAAAAGTGACAATTTTAGTCTTTTTTACCTTCATCGATAAACCCCAGTCAAAGAGGAACTCACTGACTTTATTGTCCAGTTTTGACTGTAGGTCATATTTATCTAACAACAGTAACACGATATCGTCTGCATATGCAAGGCAATTCACTGGCTCACTCCACAACTTTGGGGATTGATTACTGCCATTATCTAAATCTAAATCAACAAGCAGATCATTTATATATGTATATATTGAATAGGATAGGAGCATTTCCATCATAGCTCTCTAGATTTGTATCTAATACCGCTTATGCCGGTGCTAGGGGCCGTGTGGTCATATCATCCAAAGTTGCCACATGAACACGTACAATAAAAGCGTACCTGAGATACAACACATATCACGAATCGTTAGATTCTTGGTATGTGCTCTAGAATGGGTTAACCGGAAGACTATACTGTGAAGTCATGTGGCTCTGTCAGTATGTCGGCACCTCTTCCCACTTCCCTTATATGTGTTATAATTTTTACCTGTATATGGCGAGATTCTGCCTTGTGTACGTTTCATCCCCGATGCCCGCCTCCTGTACAGACCTTTTGGTCTTTGATATATGTTGGCATTTGTGGAAAGTTGATGCTGGGTCGACATCGAGCCTTACATACTAGTCTTTTGTGTTAAATGCCGTCAATTTCACCTGACGGCGATACAGCTCACCAATCGCCAGTGTACGCGTTGTCACAGCGAAACAGCTCACCAATTACCAATATACGAGTTGTCGGAGCATTTCCATCATAGCTCTCTAGATTTGTATCTAATTCCGCTTATGCCGGTGCTAGGGGCCGTGTGGTCATATCATCCAAGTTGCCACATGAACAGGTACAATAAAAGCGTACCTGAGATACAACACATACCACGAATCGTTAGATTCTTGGTATGTGGTTTAGAATGGGTTAACCGGAAGACTATACTGTGAAGTCATGTGGCTCTGTCAGTATGTCGGCACCTCTTCCCACTTCCCTTATATGTGTTATAATTAGAACATTGTAATATATGAGTTAGCGACTAAATTTCTATTGACGCAGACTCTTGATGAGGGATAGCGTGTGATATATTATACACCACTTTTAATATCCTAATAAGCCCGAAACACAGTTATGAACGCATATATAATATGCAAATATCTGTGCAAACGTTAATTTTGATCATATGTCCTAGCTGTGTCGAGTCTGAACCACACGAGCTTGTTTACCTCCTCACACGGTCTGGGTAAATTATACATAGTATAGTAAAAACTCCTGCAAAAATACAGAAAAAGAAAGGTTATCATACAGATATTGACATAGACCATTATTTTGTAACAGTACATTTGACACTGAAATTCAACGAAATTCTCGTAACTCCACCAGATACATTTTTGTGTAATGAGAATGTACTATTGGGATGCTTAACAATGAGTATATTCTGATTAACGGAAATCTGAATAATTAGGCGTTCATTCAAACGTTTAAAATAGCCTTAACACTTCTTTCTATTGCCGACTACGACTGAAAGTGTTTACGCCGTATAATATATAAAACTAATTCCCTAGACCATCATTCCTGCCTAATTATTTAAAATTTACACATAATCACTCAAATAATCACTTATGCACAATAACAATCACACATAGTCACTCGCATAATCACTTACAATAACAATCACACATAATCACTCACAATCTGACACCAATCTCGTGTGTATGCGTGTATGTGTGTGTATGCGTCTGTGTGCGTGTGTCTGTGTGTGCTTGCGTGCATGTGTATTTGTGCTTGTGTATGTGTGTTTGTGTGTGTGTGTGGTGAGTATTTGTGTGTGTGTGGTGTGTTTGTGTTTGTATTTGAGTGTGTGTGTATGTGGGGGTCTGTTTGTGGCGTGATTGTGTATGTATGTGTATTTGTGTGTGTGTGGTGTGTGTGTGTGTATGTATGTGGGTGTCTGTGTGTGGTGTGATTGTGTAATATGAGTATTTGTGTGTGTGTGGTGTATTTGTGTGTGTGTGTGTGGTGTGATTGTATAAGTATTTGTGTGGTGTGTTTGTGTGTGATTGTGTAAGTATTTGTGTGATGTGGTGTGTGTTTGTGTATGTGTATTTGTGTGTGATTGTATTGCTGTGTGTGTCTGTATTTGTGTGTGTGTGGTGTGTATTGATTACTCTAAAATCGACTCCTTTACGGACGTAGATGCCTTGAAAGCTGGGGCGTCTATAACAACGTTGCTGTCAATTTACGTCGAATACAACTACTCGCCGATACCATCTGTCGCTCCGTGCCCGCAATTCCTCGGATTCAATGCGACGTTTGCTCTCAAACCTTCACGAATCGAGGAAATATGCTTCGCCATCGACGCAGTCACATCAGTCAACCAATCATCTGTTCCACATATCGAAAATCCTTCACTCGCATGGATAAACTTTTAACTCATCAGCGTACCCATACGAGGAAAAGACATGTTTATGGCGCACATCATAGCAGAGTTAAGCGGATGAAAACAGACCTACCACCACATCAGACTAAATGTAACTTTTGTGGCATCATCAAACCGCTCCTCACCGGAAACCACTCTGCCGTGAATGTTCGACTCAAGGGAGAGAATGCACTGCCTGCCATCGACCACTGCCCGAGAAATATTTCAACGCACATTCACAGCACTGTGACAGTTGCCATAGGAAACAATTAGGTGGAGCCAGGTCAGACACATCAGCACTGGAAGATACTGTACACACCCATTCCATTCCTCCTTCATCTGACGATAATGTGGATGTATTACTGTTTTTTAAGAACACAGAATCAAAGCTTCGTAAGCTCATCACCGTAGACATTGCCAAACAGCGAGGTATCAAATGGTACCTTTCTTTACAAATACGTATGGTACGACCGAACAGCGACGGGGATCCTATCTACTCCGAGCCCACCTTCAGATGTCCCAATGCTATCATTATAAACCTAACCCAACTGGAATCTTAACTAGCCGAAGCCCTGCAGAAAATTCACCATAGTTTTCAGGACTATCAACGCGATGGGAGCTCTTGGCTCATAGATGAAATACGCATCTCGAAATCCATCTGGCTCAGTATGTACCTTTTGATGGGAGCAGCTATATCCCCACACCTAAACCTCTAGCTGAAAAGAAAGCTCTTGTCAACGTGGACAGTACGGATTCTTTTTTGTTTTTTTATGGTTTATTTTGGCAGCCCTCCATCCAGCAGAAAAGAACTCCAATCGCCCTGAGCATTATTCAGCTTACATTGACGAATTGAAAGTTGATGGCCTTACTTTTCCCATGTCGCTATCCCAGTTCGAAGCCCCCCCAACACGATTTCCATCAATGTTTCGGCTATAATAGAGAAATTTTTCTCTTGCATATTACGCAACATCGGTTTGACACCCATGTGAATCTGCTTCTCATTACCAAGGAAGATAAGAGACATTTTTGCCTGATTAAAAACATGAGTCGTCTGTTGGGCAATCGTACAAAGCATAGTCATGCTCAATTCTATTGCAACTATTGTCCGCACGGATTTTCTTCCCAACGCGTGCTGGATAACCATCTCCCTCACTGCTCTCGTCATGGACCCCAACGGATCACACTCCCAGAAACACCGGAAGAACAATGGTTATCATTCAAAAATATCAAGAAGCAACTCCGCGTAGCCTTTGTCATCTTTGCTGATTTCGAGTGTTTCACGCGGAAAATACACCCCCAGTCAGGGTTCACTACGAAATACGAACAACACGAACCGTCGGGATTTTGCTATACAGCGGTTAGCAGCGTACCGGCATACAGTACTCCTGCAGTTGTCTGCCGGTGGAAACATTTTTGGATCGTCTCATAGAAGAAGATGATCGCATATGCAATATCTTGGAATCGGTCATCCTCATGGAGCTCACTCGAGAGGAACAACATTCCTTCACACAAGCTACACATTGCCATATTTGCGAGAAAGAACTTCACGCCGATCGAGTGCACGATCATTTCCACTTGTCTGGGAGATATCGAGGATCTGCTCACAACCAGTGCAATTTGCAGTACCGCTTCAAAAGATTTACCCGACAAGAGAAGCGCCAGTTTTTCATTCCCGTTATTTTGCACAACACACGAGGCTACGTTGGCCATCTTATTTGTAGCATCCTGGGAAAATACAAGACCCAAAATATCTTCTGCATTCTGAACAATTTTCAGAAGTATATTTCTTTCTCTCTAGGCAAGTTGAGATTTCTAGATTCTCTATAATTTCTCAATGCCTCCCTCGAAACAGTAGTTGAAAATCTATCCAAGGATAGTGAAGACAAGTTCATCTACCTGCTGAGACATTTTCCCCATCCAAAACAGAGGCAGTTATTACTGAGAAAAGGGGTTTTCCCATATGGTTATTTGACAGATGAGAGCAAGTTTTCAGACACTCAACTCCCCACCCAAGACGCCTGCTACAACGATCTTAGAGAAGAGCCTATTTCAGACAGTGATTATGCACATGCACACACGGTATGGTCCCAGTTTAATATTCAAACACTAGGTGAATACCATGAGCTCTATTTGAAATCGGACGTTCTGTTGCTGGCCGATGTCTTCGAAAAATTTAGGGATATGTGCATGAACTATTATCATCTGGATCCTGGCTATTACTACACCTTCCCAGGTCTCTCTTGGGACGCCATGTTGAAAATGACCGGCGTTCGTCCACAGCTCCTGTATGACTTCGACATGTACCTCATGATAGAAAAGGGTATTCGTGGAGGGATATCCATGATCTCAAACAGGTGAATGAACTTGTCTTCACTATCCTTGGGTAGATTTTCAACTAATGTTTCGAGGGAAACATTGAGAAATTGTAGAGAATCCAGAAATCTCAAATTGCGTGGAGAGAAAGAAATATACTTCTGAAAATTGTTCGAAATGCAGAAGATATTTCGGGTCTTGTATTTACCCAGGATTCCACAAATAAGATGGCCATCGTAGCCTCGTGTGTTGTGCAAAATAACGGGAATGAAAAACTGCCGCTTCTCTTGTCGGGTAGATCTTTTGAAGCGGTACTGCAAATTGCACTGGTTGCGAGCAGGTCCTCGATATCTCCCAGACAAGTGGCAATGATCGCGCACTCGATAGGTGCGAAGTTCTTCCTCGCAAATATGGCAATGTGTAGCTTGTGTGAAGGAATGTTGTTCCTCTCGAGTGAGCTCCATGGGGATGACCGATTCCAAGATGTTGCATATGCGATCATCTTCTTCTATGAGACGATCCAAAAATGTTTCCACCACATTGGGACCCCGGTAGACAACTGCAGGAGTACTGTATGCCGGTGCGCTGCTAACCACTGTATAACAAAATCCCGACGGTTCGTGTTGTTCGTATTTCGTGATGAAACCTGACTGAGAGTGTATTTTCCGCGTGAAACACTCGAAATCAGCAAAGATGACAAAGGGTACGCGGAGTTGCTTTTTGATATTTTTGAATGATAACCATTGTTCGTCCGGTGTTTCTGGGAGTTTGATCCGTTGGGGTCCATGAGGAGAGCAGTGAGGGAGATGGTTATCCAGCACGCGTTGGGAAGAAAATCCGTGCGGACAATAGTTGCAATAGAATTGAGCATGACTATGCTTTGTACGATTGCCCAACAGACGACTCATGTTTTTAATCAGGCAAAAATGTCTCTTATCTTCCTTGGTAGTGAGAAGCAGTTTCACATGGGTGTCAAACCGATGTTGCGTAATATGCAAGTGAAAAACTTCTCTATTATAGCCGAAAACATTGATGGAAATCGTGTTGAGGGATTCGAACTTAGCGACCTGGGATAGCGACATGGGAAAAGTAAGGCCATCAACTTTCAATTCGTCCATGTAAGCTGAATAATGCTCAGGGCGATTGGGGTTCTTTTCTGCTGGATGGAGGACTGCCAAAATAGGCCATGAAAACAAAAAGAATCCGTACTCTCCACGTTGACAAGAGCTTTCTTGTCAGCTAGAGGTTTAGGTGTGGGGATATAACTGCTCCCATCAAAAGGTACATACTGAGCCAGATGGATGTCAAGATGTAGTATTTCATCTATGAGCCAAGATAGTCCTGAAAACTATGGTGAATTTTCTGTAGGGCTTCGGCTAGTTGAGATTCAAGTTGGGTTAGGTTTGTAATGATAGCATTGGGACATCGGAAGGTGAGCTCGGAGTAGATAGGATCCCCGTCGCTGTTCGGTCGTTCCATACGTATTGTAAAGAAAGGTACCATTTGATACCTCGGTGTTTAGCAATGTCTACGGTGATGAGCTTACGAAGCTTTGGTTCTGTGTTCTTAAAAAACAGCAATACATCCTCATTATCATCAGATGAAGGAGGAATGGAATGGGTGTGTACAGTACCTTCCAGTGCTGATGTGTCTGACCTGGCTCCACCCAATTATTTCCTATGGCAACTGTCACAATGCTGTGAATGTGCGTTGAAATATTTCTCGGGCAGTGGTCGATGGCAGGCAGTGCATTCTCTCCCTTGAGTCGAACATTCACGGCAGAGTGGTTTCCGGTGAGGAGCGGTTTGATGATGCCACAAAAGTTACATTTAGTCTGATGTGGTGGTAGATCTGTTTTCATCCGCTTAACTCTGCTATGATGTGCGCCATAAACATGTCTTTTCCTCGTATGGGTACGCTGATGAGTTAAAAGTTTATCCATGCGAGTGAAGGATTTTCGACATATGGAAAAGTTGATTGGTTGACTGGTGTGACTGCGTCGATGGCGAAGCATATTTCCTCGATTCGTGAAGGTTTGAGAGCAAACAACGCATTGTAACTGAGGAATTGTGGGCACGGAGCGACAGATGGTATCGGCGAGTAGTTGTATTCGACGTAATTTGACAGCAACGTTGTTATAGGCGCCCCGCTCTGAAGCCCAAGCATTCTGGGCATCTACGTCCGTAAAAGAGTCGATTTTAGAGTAATCCATGATGAATGAAGAACAACACGATGGGTAGTCGCTAAACATAAGCTGATCGTTGATTGGTGACTATTTTTAGACAATAGAAGAGCTACCCTTCGATTGGTTGATTTTTTTAGACAATAGGAGAGCTGCGCTCTGATTGTTGGATATTTTTAGACAATAGAAGAGCTCTGCTCTGATTGGTGGTTATATTTAGACAATAGAAGAGCTGCGCTCTGATTGTTGGATATATTGAGACTCGGGGACTTGCTTACATCCGGGTACATACGGAGACTTGTTTACATCCGGGTACGTCCGGGGACTTTTACCTCCGGGTTGTTACATCCGGGTACTTCTATATAGGTGTATAAAAGTCGAGATTTTCATGGGATTGCTTCATTCATTGGCCTGCCCAGCCTGAGCCTGCCTGACCAGCCTGAGCCCACACAGACACCCAGACACCCACTCACTTGCACCCACACAAATACAAACACACACACACACACACACACACAAACACACCACGCACAAATACAAACACACGCACAAATACACATACACACACACAAACACACCACACAAATACACGTCACACAAACACACAAATACATACACACACAAGTACACACCACACCCACACAAATACATACACACACACAGAACTACAAACACACAAATACACATACACACACACACAAACACACCACACAAATACTTAAACAATCACACACAAACACACCACACACATACTTACACAATCACACCACACACACTCGCACATACACACCACACACACAAATATACATACTTACACAATCAAACCACAAACACTCACATACACACATAATCAAATACAAACACAAACACACCACACACACACACACACGCGCAAGCACACACACACACGCACACACGCACACAGACGCTTACACACAGATGCATACACACACATACATGCATACAGACGAGTTTGGGGTCAGATTGTGAGTGATTATGCGTGATTATTATTGTAAGTGATTATGTGAGTGATTATGTGTGATTGTTATTGTGTATAAGTGATTATGTGTAAATTTTTAATAATTAGCCAGCAATGATGGTCTATGGAATTAGTTTTATATATTATACGGCGTAAACACTTTCAGTCGTGGTCAGCAATAGAAAGTGTTAAGGCTATTTTAAATGTTTGAATGAACGCCTTAACATACGTGTAGTTGTAATTATTTTGATTTCCGTTAATCAGAATATACTCATTGTTAAGCATCCCAATGGTACATTTTCATTACACAAAAATGTATCTAGTGGAGTTACGAGAATTTCGTTGAATTTCAGTTTCAAGTGTATTGTTATAAAGTAATGGTCTATGTCAATATCTGTATGATAACCTTTCTATATCTGTATTTACTATATTGTGCATAATTTACCTAGACCGTGTGAGGAGGAAAACAAGCTCGTGTGGTTCAGACTCGACACAGCTAGGACATATGATCAAAATTAACGTTTGCACACATATTTGCAAATTATATATGCGTTCATAACTATGTTTCGAGCTTATTAGGATAGTAAAAGTAGTGTATAATATATCACACGCTACCCCATCATCAAGAGTCTGCGTCAATAGAATCTATAGAAATTTAGTCGCTAACTCATATATTGCAATGTTCTAAATTACAAGCGTCTGGTCCGTCATTCATAGTTCAGCCATCGTCCATTAAAGAATATCCGTCGTCCATTAAAAATATATCTAAGCCCTATCCTATTTAATATATATATATATATAACTGATCTGCTTGTTAATTTAGATTTAGATAATGGCAGTAATCAATCCTCGAAGTTGGGAGTGAGCCAGTGAATTGTCTTGCATATGCAGACGATATCGTGTTACTGTTGTTAGATAAATATGACCTACAGTCAAAACTGGATAAAGTCAGTGAGTTCCTCTTTGACTGGGGTTTATCGGTCAAGGTAAAACTTGTCACTTTTGGTAGCAACAGGACTGCTAACCATAACTTCCATATTAACCAAAGTCCAATTGAGTGTGTGAAGAGTTATAAATACATTGGTGTCCTGTTACATAGCAATGGTCTATTCAATCAGACAATTGATAACCTGGCCTGTACGGCCAAGAAGACAATATTTGCACTGAATACACAGAATCCCAAACAATCCCAAAGAACTCACAATTAACCTGGCATGTCAATTATTTGACAGTTACATACAGCCATAAAAAGCGGATTGTCCAGCAGGGGGAAAATACACAAAGGTATCCTATAAATATATTAATATTATATGTATAAATAAGCGGGAATATAGCTTAATTTTGAAAGTTTTGAGAGCGGCCAAACAGTTTAACACTTGAATAACGCCAATTAAGATTTATACTCGGATAATATCCTATAGGGCACAATGAAAACGGAACAAAGACCTGGCGCGCGCAGAGAATGACCCACCCACCGGACCAAAGAAACCCCAAAAGAGAGTGTTTACCCTATTATTGTCCCTTAGAGTTAATTTGATAATATACCTGGCACGTGCCGCGCGCTCGACCGTGTATTAAAGTGACATATGAAAGGAACACTTGTATTTAATTACCACTTTGGGGAGAAGTGACCGTCCTAGGTTAAGCGGGTAGAGAACGAGACTGAAATTATATTTATGAAAGTGTTATAAATAAACAGACCGAGTAGGCGAAATAATGTAGTGTAGGAAAGATATATATATCACTAAAAATATTCCGGAATGGAAAAGAATGATTATGTGTTCTGTCGCAAGCTCGTTATGATTACCAGGCTTTATAATTCAATTCAATTCAGTTTATTTACCCTTTACATGTATTAAGGACAGTGAACACAAACTTATATTTTAAACACATATTGGTGACATATACGAACAAGCTCCTGTGGCTAAAATATTTATATTGGACAAGCGTAAAGCGGAAACCCTGTGACCTTTGTGGAGAGATTTTTATTTATGGGATGGGAAATGTCCGATAAAACATGAAGACAACATGCATTATAGTATATGTGGGCATAAACAAATTTCTTTCATTTCGCTATGATGATAATGTAGAGCATGACTCACCACTCAATGGCTATGGGGAGACTATTGTTCTACCTAGAATATGGGGGGAAGGCTGTATATAGTGAAGGAATAACAAAAGAACAAGTGTATTAAAAATAATGTAGAGCATGACTCACTACCCTTTGTTTATGTAGAGTCTATTGTTCTACCTAGAAGCGGGGGTCAAGTCTGTCAAAAAATAACAAAGGAGCAGGAAATTAGCAATGATGTTAGTGTGTGGGCAAATACAAATTTCTCTAATTTAGCTATGATGACAATGAATAGCGTGACACATCGCTCTTTGTTTATGAGGAGACTATTGTTCTGCCTAGATGCGGGGGGTGTTCAAGTCTGTCGAGAATTAAAGACAAAGAAACGAGGAATTAGCAAGAAATAACAATAGGACAGGGGTTTTCCCAATAATGTCAATGTGTGTGAGCGTATATGGCTCTTTGTTTATGAGGAGACTATTGTTCTGACTAGACGTGGAGACAAGTCTGTCGAGAATTAAAGACAAAGGAACAGGAAATAATAAAGAAATAACAATACAACCGGGGTTTTCCCAATGATGTCAAGATCTACAAATAGAACTGAGGTGTTGCGTGTCAGTGTGTGGGCAAATATAAATTTCTCCAATTTAGCTATGAAGACAAGGAATAGCATGACTCATCGCTCTTTGTTTATGGAGAGGTGGAGGAGTGTGTGGGAAACCAGTGTGACTCATGGTTCTTTGTCTATGGAGAGACTATTGTTCTACCTAGATGCAGGGGGTCGAGTCTGTCAAGAAATATTTACAATAGAACAGGGGTTTTCCCAATGACGTTAAGATCTAAAAAATAGGACTGAGGTAATGCTCTATAAATAGAACTTACATATGAAGTAACACCACGGGGATTAATTTCATATGAACACGGAAATTAATAGATATGAAGTATAAAGGAGTATTACATATTAAGTAACAAAACGGAGATTATTACTTCATAAGTAACAAAAAATATTATGTAAAAAATAGGGATTATAACATATTAAGTAATGAAAAACACCATTTTGTGGAGTATTACATATAATATTGTGCCAGAAGCGGCTAAAGCCCCTCTACTCCTCAAGTAACTAAGGTATTAAAGAAGGAGTAAAGCATTAAACCTGCTTTTAAAGTGGTTTGATGTTTATAACGAAACCACACAAACTTGCAGGTAACCCAGGTATTAGCTTTCAGCGGTCAAATCGAATTATGAAAACACTATCAAAATGGTTGCCTGAGTTATTTGAAACAGCTCATGAAGCTTAATCGCAAGTACTATGAAGGTATTTTGTATTGCAATATCGGTTGATAATAATTAAACGCTTATATGCGCGTATTGTGCAAACAAATCGCAGAGGTCCATATCCGTGCGACGGTCCGCCATACACGAGCGTTTTAAATCATTTGCCATTTTGAAAGTAGCACACAACAAAGCTCCTATTAACTAAGATATTAAACAGGGAGTAAACATGTGGTTACATGCAAGTTTTGTGGCTTAGTTACAAACATCCAGACTACGTTAAAAGCGGATTTAATGTTTCAAGATCTTAGTTACTTGATAGGCTATACGAAACACATCTAACCTGTCGTTTTCCTTGATATGTCATTCAATAATCTCAACTGGGGGCCTTGAAACGGCCAGAGTGATGCAGCTTTTGGTACTAGTGCGGCCGTATGGCAAGCGTTTTTGATGATATCATCAAATGATTTGCTGATATCAGCAAATCAGTTGCAGATATCATCAATTGATTTGGTGATATCATCAAATATTTGCTGATTTCATGAAATTATTTACTGATATCATCAAATATTTGCTGATATCAACATATATTTGCTGATATCACCGAATAATTGCTGATATCACCAAATCAATTGATGATATCTGCAACTGATTTGCTGATATCATCAAATGATTTGCTGATATCAGCAAATCATTTGATGATATCATCAAAAACGCTTTATTTGTTGATATCAGCAAATGATTTGTTGATATCATCAAATGATTTAATGATATATTGATTTGCTGATATCAGCAAATCATTTGATGATATCAGCAAATGCTTTATATTTGATGATATCATTAAATATGGTGGAAGGTCAAAGTATGAACCATAATATGGAATGACAATAAACTTCGTCACAGCGCATGATCCGTTCCACAGGCTCCCTCCAATATTTCTGCCCCCATTAGCGGGGCTTGATCTGTAGATCCTGACCTTTAACCACTGTGGTGAACCTACCTCGCACACGAGTTTCTGTGTACATCCGACCGGACCCCCCCCTCCCGGCAAGGTGAACATAGATATGACACAGAATTGAAAAGTAATCGGAATGTTCAACAAATAATGCTTGAGATCATACTGAATTTACAGGGAACATGCTTAGATAAATAATGTCACACAACTGTTTCAATCTGTATCGGCTTTAGTACTATTTGATTACAGTACCCACATCATATAAAGATACATATAAACCATATGACTTCATTGAGGCTTGGTTAGTTCTGCCTTTATTGTAAGAGCCTGGTCTCCTGTTACGGGTCAGTAAAGGGTCATAAGAGATTAATTTATTGTTGTATGTGCGGTTATGCCTTATCTCCTGCCCTAAAAGCTAACCAGTGAAGAATCACGACAATCGGCCCTGCCTTAATATACCATGCTCCATGCTGACCGGCTTTCCCGAAATCATTATCCCCTTTCGCATCACCTCGATTATACTCAAATGCAGATCTAATGAATTTGTGTCTAAAAGTCAATAACCCGCGATGGAAAAGTTTATTTTCCCTGCTGTATATTTATTTGAATGCCCGTATATTCATTATTCTATTTTTCATTTATTAGTCAAGTTTGGCGTGAGGTATATGCCAGAGGTTTGATAGCTTTTATTGTTATTGTCTGGTTCTTCAAGTATCGTAATAGATATTGCATGTGATTTTTCGGTAGATATCTTTACCACAAGGTATAAATTATCAAACAACAGGATGAGAAGGGAGCAGGCATTAACATTAGGCTTATTTTCACGTTCCGCCATATTTAATGATATCATCAAATGATTTGCTGATATCAGCAAATCACTCGATATCATCAAACCATTTGGTGATATCATCAAATGATTTGGTGATATCAGCAAATCGACTGATTTGATGATATCAGCAAATCATTTGATGATATCAGCAAATCATTTGATGATATCATCAAATCATTTGAAGATATCAGCAAATATTTAATGATATCAGCAAATGCCGAATAAAAAGTAAAACGGCTTGCCATACGGCCGTTTATCCGCTAGCCTATAGTATTGAATTATCAGAGAGTACTACAGTCTATTTATCCGCACGTGTCTGCAAAATGATGCGTCCCATCGACGTGTTTGGGAAATTGCTTACCCACCGTGGCAAGAGGTAAATAGGCCAATGCTACCTTACACAACGGCCCACATGCCGGCAGGAAAGTCTAAAGCCTAGAAATATTGTTGTCCCCAGACTTGGTTATTGTATATGCATTGTCTCATGATTCTGATACATGGAGTATGTACGCAATATTTTGTATGAATACATTAAGTGGAATCAGCATATTCTAACTGTTTTATATGTCATAGGATTCTTACGTTTCTCGACATGGCCATAAGGAAGGTAGACCTATAGCGAAGTGCCTACTGGTTTCCTTCAGCGATAGCGTGTTGATATCTACATGGATTAGACCTCGTGGCTATGGATTTACGGTAACGTCCAATTGAACCACAGCTTCCTCGTGCGGCTTTTATCTTCGGATATGCTCGACATCCGTCTAAGATCGATATATCTTTTTTTTACCCAAAGTTGCATCTTTGAAGTTATGCTACTTCACACAGATGTAATCATTGAAGTTTTCGTTCCACGACCAATATCACACGGTGTCACAAATTACATCGTTATCTGCAAAATACTCCTCTGAGTTCTGACCTTCATAATTGCATTAAGCTGAGCGAAGTCCACTGAAAGTCGAGTGACGTTTTGTACCACAGTGCCTCACAACAAGCGCCTCAATAAAATCTCGTATATACAACGACTACAATCCTACGCTATTCGTTCATATCAGACGCCGATGACTCTTGATGACCCCAGTTACAGTTACACTTCCCATCACTAAAAAATAAGCCGGGACGATTTTAACATCTTGTTGCGTACGGTAATCCGCTTTCCACAGGTCTCACAAATTTTTTTACTGTCGCATTGAATATTCAGATTTGTGGCCATCATCATCAACTTAGGAAAAGTTGGTCATTTGTTTATAAGATATGTGTGTTTTTTAAAGAGTGAAAATACGTCAATGAGGATGCCAAGTGCCCTGGGGGAAGCTTGTCTGGCATTGTTGTAACAGACTGGTGTCAAGTTCCAATAACTTTAAAATGAAAAATCACAACAAGCTGAAACTTCGCACACATAAAATTCAGAGAGCATGGTTGCAATATTGACGAAAACCTGGTGAATATTTGAATAATAATTTTCAGAAACATTTGTCAACGTAATCAGTTTTCGTTACACAAGTAGTATACAAACAACAAATCTCTTGGGATTATTGAGAGGGCGTACTAGAGGGGGCCGTTGACCTTTGATCCGCCTCACGCGACTTCCGTATCACTGCTGATTTGCAGTGTATATGTCCAGGAGGTGCATTTTGGAATCGCAGGTGGATGCAAAAATAGAACTGGGAAAACAGCCACACATCTCAAATGGGTCGCATATGGTATCATGTTGACGCTCGTGGACTTCAATTGCAGTGGTATAGACCGAAAGTGATGTGGGCATGCGCAGTCGAGGAATAGTATATGAAGATTACATTTTAGGGATGCGCATGGGCGTGTTTGGGCAATCGTTCAGGGTTTCGTCTCGAAAAGAGCAAGAGAAGAGAGAGAGAGAGAGAGAGAGAGACGAACAACAACAACAACAACATTCGTTTGCGTATTCCACATTTTATTATTCCCTCTATCACATCCACCCAGTCTGGGAGAGCCAAGTTAGGTGTGATTACAATTCACTTATGATATTGTCCGTGCATCAGACGCATCAGGCTGTCCAACCAGAAGTGGCCATTTGAGAAAGTTCACTGTCCGTTAGACGCATTGTCGACCGACCGTTCGGTCTGGTGCACTCCTAAGCGTCTTCGGGCAGTCCAGGTCGCCATTGCCTTTGACACCTCTTCCACCGTCGCCATCAAAAGACGAATGGGTGTCCCCGCTGGGTACCGAAAACCGTGTCATGAGTCACCATCTCCACTGTCAAATGCGTGTTGAGGCGCTGTTGCCGAGCGCGTTTCCAAAGATCCAGTTGAGCGGTCTGACCCACAGTGATCCAGCGAGGCACGTAATGGTAAAGGGCTGGTCGAAGACACGGATGTTGACACTCGGGTAGTAATACGGCAGCTGTTCTGTCACTTTATGGCGGAGGATGTACCCGAATGCTAGATCCAATAGCTTGATCTACAAAGATCGTCTCCATAAAGATGGACAGACGGGCGAGGTCGACGAGGCGAAAATTGTGATGTCTAGTAATGGTCGGTGAGAATGAAACGTCGTCGGATTGGAGCCGATACGTCTCTCTTACTGAATGGGCCTCGGGTAGAAGATCGCTAAGTAAGTCTACAGGATCGTCCACGAAATACACCTGACCATCGACGTCGTCCAGTATCTCATCCAATATTTTTTCGAAGGAGGATTGTTGTTGAAATAGAGCCACGTCATCTGGACCTCACCAAGAGGGTGGACCTCACCAAGAGCAAGGTCGTTGAAACAATCCGCCATATTGACAGAAGTACCCTTCCCCAAGCAAAACAAGTACTGAGAAGCCCCAATTCGCAAGAAGTTCTAGAAAATCTCCAGAATAAATTCGTCATAGTCCCAGCAGACAAAGCTCCAAATAATATAATATTCGTATGTAAATATTACTATTACCAGGTGCTGGTTGAAGAATTGAGTGTAAACATATCGTCATCAAATATGTCTACTTACTCTCAAACTGCATTTACTCTGGAAGATTTATTTAACAATCACAAAGCGTTTCTCAGGGAAAGAGGTATTTGTCTTCCAACCAAACATAACGATATACCAAAAGTATACTGGACTCACAAGATGCATAAATCACAAAGCTGGATTCGTAGCTGGTTCTAGAAGCTGCACCACCAAGCTTCATTCAACCCTGTTGATGAGGGCCCTTCGGGAGGTAAAAGCATTTTGGGAAATTGCGCCACTGTTTCTAAAAACTCTGGCGTTGAATGTATGTGGATATGGAAAAACTCAAAATGTCTTACGGAAGAACTTGATGCTAAAGGTCACATACCGTACAGACATGTATCCACGTGGGATTTCTCGACTCTCTTTACTACAATCCCTCATCAGGACCTTATTGACCGTCTAAGCTCATCAATAGTATCTGTGTTCCAGAAAACTGATCGCAGATATATTAATGTCGGAAGCCATAAAGCATTCTTCAGCTCTACTACATACAAGAGATATCATTCATGGGATGTTTCTTTGTTTATAGAGTTGCTTGAATTTCTCTTAAAAATATCTATGTGAAATTTGGCAACACAGTATATCAACAGCATATAGGTATTCCAATGGGTACTAATTGTGCACCCCTATTGGCTGACCTGTATCTGTTCTCTCGTGAATATGACTATATGCAGGCGCTTTCAAAAACCGATCCATTCAAAGCCCGTTCCTTCTCATTCATCAAACGCTATATAGACGATCTTCTCGCTGTGGATAATCGCTATATAAATGACGAAGTGAAGGATATATATCCACCTTCATTGGATTTGAAGGAAACTACAGATATCCCTACAGGCACATCATATTTAGACCTATATCTCTATAAAAATGAAGCGGGCCTTCTCTCTCGTCGACTCTATGACAAAAGAGATGATTACAATTTCGACATCGTAAACTATCCCTTTCTGGGCAGTAATATTCCAGTGGGACCTGCATATGGCGTATACACATCACGCCTAGTAGCATTTGCTAGATCCTGTGTTAAATGTGATGATTTCAATCAACTTCACAAAACATTGTTGCAGAAACTTATAAAACAGGGCTACATCAACAAGCGCCTCCACTCAAAGTTTCTCAAATTTGGCGATACATATCGCATGCTGATAGCAAAATACGAGCGTAGCGTGCAAGATCTATGGCGTCACGTTTCGTAACTTGTGTCTAATTCCGCTTAACCCGGGGCTAGGGGCCGTATGAGCCCATGTACTTCAAGATCCTCATGGTACTTCAAGATCCTCATGGTACTCATATGAACAGTCACAATCAAAGCTTGACTGAGATACATCATTCTTTAGATGACGACTTTACAACGAATATTATGGATTAAGAATACTGATCAGCGATACGGATTTGATATTTTTGGAACATGATGATGTCTTGCCGGCATCATTGAAAACTGTTGACCGCTTCACTCTTGAAGGAAACACGCCTATGTTTATGTATACTATGATTGTCGTCTTGAATTTGGTGCTAATAATGTTATGTGGAATATGGAATAGGTCTTTGGGTTATGGACGCGGATATTCTGTAATGGACGACGGCTGAATTATGAATGACGGACCGGACGCTTGTAATCATCGGCCGTCATAACCAATCTCTACCGTCTGCTCAACTCTCAAACGTACCTGCGGCAGGGGGTGTCATATGCGTTGGTGACGCTTCAACTGACTTCATCGTTTGGAGTGATGTCCACATCCATTAAATTCCTCCTTCGCCGCTGGCTCGTGGACTACATTTTCGTGGCGCTGTAAATGATTCGGGCGTTGAAAGGACTGTGTACATATCGTAGCCAGAGACAATACCTGGAGAAGACGTCATGGCTGGTAGATTCATATATTGTTTTAGACTCCTTCGTGAGTTCGTTGATTATAGAAATAGACTCACTTCTGAGCAATACGCCACGTGAACATATTTAATGCACAATCTTTCGACTCTCATGCCGGGACCTTTATCAAGTGATCTGTTGAATTTCATGAAAATTGGCAATAAATATACACATTGTCTAATTCTTTATCAGTTTTCATGGAAGACCAAATGTAAAAAAAAGATATATACACAATAGTGGTTCTAACGGTTTGAAAATTCCCATGGAGGCTAGATTCTAGAAGAACGGCGATTCATTATTCGTAGATTTATTTTGGCGTAAGTCGGGAAAACGAGTAAATGGCTTCGACCAGGTTCTAAAAGTGAACACCTTAGCATGGTGATTGACAGAGTGTCTGCTAAAGTCCGCCCTTAATATATCGCCCTGAGCCGAAGAATCTATGTTGATTACATCTATTAATGGCATAGGGAATTATATGTAAACAGTTCATTTGGACGTCGCTTCCGGCGACGATGTCACTTATATGAAGGGCCGTTCGCGCCATAAATCCCTCTTTTAAACGTTTAAACTTTTCAAACGTTTGGAAATTGATAACGTTTAAAAATTTTGAACGTTTAAACTTGCACCAACCAATCAGATGTCATGACTTGACATTTAGAAGACGTTTCCTGTCAGAATTACAAGCGTCTGGTCCGTCATTCATAATTCAGCCGTCGTCCAGTACAGAATATCCGCGTCCATAACCCAAAGACCTATTCCGTATTCCATATAACAGTATTAGCACCAAATTCAAAAAAGCAATCATAGTATACATAAACATAGGCTTGATTCCTGCAAGAGAGAAGCGGTCAACAGTTTTCTATGATGCCGGCAAGACATCATCATGTTCCAAAAATATAAAATCCGTATCGCTGATCAGTATTCTCAATCCAAAATATTCGTTTTAAAGTCGTCATCTAAAGAATGATGTATCTCAGTCACGCTTTGATTGTGACTGTTCATATGAGTACCATGAGGATCTTGAAGTACATGGGTTCATATGGCCCCTAGCCCCGGGTTAAGCGGAATTAGACACAAGTTACGAAACGTGACGCCATAGATCTTGCACGCTACGCTCGTATTTTGCTATCAGCATGCGATATGTATCGCCAAATTTGAGAAACTTTGAGTGTAGGCGGTTGGTGGTGTAGCCCTGTTTTATAAGTTTCTGCAACAATGTTTTGTGACGTTGATTAAAATCGTCACATTTAACACAGGATCTGGCAAATGCTACTAGGCGTGATTTGTATACGCCATATGCAGGTCCCACTGGAATATTACTGTCCAGAAAGGGATAGTTTACGATGTCGAAATTGTAATCATCTCTTTTGTCATACAGTCGACGAGAGAGAAGGCCCGCTTCATTTTTATAGGGATATGCGTCGTTTATATAGCGATTATCCACAGCGAGAAGATCGTCTATATAGCGTTTGGGGAATGAGAAGGAACGGGCTTTGAATGGATCGGTTTTTGAAAGCGCCTGCATATAGTCATATTCACGAGAGAAAAGATATTGGTCAGTCAACAGGAGTGCACAATTAGTATCCATTGGAATACCTATATGCTGCTGATATATTGTGTTGCCAAATTTCACATAAATATTATTAATGAGAAATTCAAGCAACTCTATAAACAAAGAAATATCCCATGAATGATATCTCTTGTATGTAGTAGAGCTAAAGAATGTTTTATGGCATCCGACATTAATATATCTACGATCTGTTTTCTTGAACACAGATACTATTAATGAACTTAGACGGTCAATAAGGTCCTGATGAGGGATTGTAGTATAGAGAGTCGAGAAATCCCATGTGGATACATGTCTATGCGGTATGTGACCTTTAGCATCAAGTTCTTCCGTAAGACATTTTAAGTTTTTCAATATCCACATACATTCAACGCCTGAGTTTTTAGAAATAGTGGCGCAATACCTTTCCCAAAATGTTTTTACCTTCTGAAAGGGCCTCATCAACAGGGTTGAAAGAAGCTTGGTGGTGCAGCTTCTAGTACCAGCTTTGAATCTAGCTTTGTATGGTGATTTGTGCATTTTGGGGGTCCAGTATACTTTTGGTATATCATTATGTTTGGTTGGAATACAAATACCTCTTTCCTTGAGAAACGTTTTGTGATTTTGTGAAAGCAAACGTTTCCGGTAGTAATATTCGAGACTTTTAAACGTTTCCGATTAAGAGGATAACGTTTCCGGCTGTGATCGTCCAATCAAGTTGTTTCACTTCTTTTTTACTGTAGACGTTTCCTGTCAAAAGCAAAGTGTCCGGTAGTAATATTCAAACCTTTTAAACGTGTACGGTTTGAGAGAAAACGTTTCCGGTAGGTAGTCTATTTCAACCAATCAAAACCGTCCTTACAAATTAGAGTCTCTTTGGCGCTGGGACAATTTGCGCGGGACATGACGGCGGATGGCGGGCCGATTGCAAGTTTGCCCATCATGTCCATTAGCAACAGATCGATCTGCCCGGCACAGTTCAAGTTGGCTCACACAGGAGGGAAATGTGGATTATATGTCCTCAAAAAACCGTTGCTTCGCTGAGTGCGCCATTTTGATTGGTTAAAACAGACTACATACCAGTAGAATGCAGAAGGGGGTTCTGGGGCATAGAAGCCATGGCAGCCGATGACTCAATACAAAAAAAAAATAAATAAATAAATAAAAAATATAAAAAATAGGTCACAATAAGTAGGTCACTAGGTCACCATAAGTGGTCACCATAAATAAGACAACTAGGTCGCCTTAAGTAGGTCACCATATCGTCATAAGTAAATACACCGAAGTCGTATTGATTCCTATGTTGATACTGTTGAATGAGGCATGAAATGCGTAAATTCCCCCGTTATACCCCTAGAGCGTCCAAATTTTGTTTTGGAGTAAAACAAAAATGATTTTTTTTGGACTTTGCCCATTTTCGTCGTATTTTCTATAAATTACAGATGGCGATATCTCGAGAACTAAGACAGATAGAGACTCGCATCCTGAGGCATCGCATTCCTCTCCTGTAGATGTACAATAAACATCCTATACAATTTTGTCGCCCGACCGTAACTTTCGCCTCAATTAGACGATAATCGGTGTCACGTGATTTAACCATTTCTCGAGAAATAAGCGACACACGCGCGCGCTGTTTGTGGCGTTGTATTCCTCGTGTCGAGGTCTACCGTAAAGCTGTAATACGAATTTACTGCATCTTCGTAACTTTCGCCGCTATTCGGGTGGGGATGCGTGGTGATGGTGGTGATGGTGGTGAGGGTGGTGGGCGTGATGGTGGTTCCTATACGAATTTATCGTATCTCCGTAACTTTCGCCGCTATTCGTGTGCGCATGCGTGATGGGGGTGGTGATGGTGGTGGTAGTAGTATGCTCTTTCTTACACCCGGAGAATGTAAAATGTGTATGTTTTATGGGAAAATAGGATGATTTGCCGACCGTAGTATTCCAGCACTCGCAGCAAATTCACACACCTGGAGCCATAGTGTACTCTTTCTTTCATAGAATGTAAAATGTGCGTGTGGTCATAAGTAGATCTAGACGACCTTTGTAACTAGGTTAGTAGGTCAAGTTGCCGTCATATCCGTGCCAAAGGTCACTTCCGGTCACGGTACGGCCCAACAAGAGTTAGCTCCCCCTACATATCGGTCTGTTAGGTCTTATCTTAACACCTCGTCCTAACGCCCTAGCATATCAGTTTTTTTCTGTGTGGGCAAACCCCTGTTCTATTTATAGATCACTCGGAAGTAGTAGAGAACGATGAGTTTCGGAGGTGCAATGAACAGCGTTTGGGGAGATGCGGGCCATCTTCTTCTTTTCTCCTCCCCCTTCTCCTCCTCCTCCTCCTCATCCTCTTCCTCCTCCACCAACACACCACCATCACCACACACACCACCACCACACACACACCACCACCACACACCACCACACACACACACACCACCACCACACACCACCACCACCACCACACACCACACACACACACACACATACACGCACGCACGCACACGCACACACACACACACACACTCACCCTCCTCCTCACACACGCTAAGGTAACTCTACCAGGTAGCCGTATGGAAGATGGCCCTCATGTCCCCAAACGCTTTTTCATTGCACTTCAGAAACTCCGCGTTCTTTACTACTTCCGAGTGATCTATAAATAGAATAGGGGTTTACCCAGACAGAAAAAACTGGTATGCTAGGGCGTTAGGACGAGGCGTTAAGATAAGGCCTAACAGACCGATATGTAGGGGGAGATAACTCTTGTTATCAGTTATTACTTATGACCACACATACATTTTACATTCTATGGGTGCAAGAAATAGTAAACTATAGCTCCAAGTGTGTGAATTTGCTGCGAGTGCTGGAACACTATGGTCGACAAATCATTCTATTTTCCCATAAAACATACACATTTTACATTCTCCGGGTGTAAGAAAGAGCATACTACTACCACCACCACCACGCCCACCACCATCACCACCATCACCACGCATGCGCACACGAATAGCGGCGAAAGTTACGGAGATACGATAAATTCGTATGGAACCACCATCACCATCACCACGCATGCGCACCCGAATAGCGGCGAAAGTTACAGAGAGAAGATAAATTCGTATAGGAGCTTTCCGGTAGACCTCGACACGAGGAATACAACTCCACAATCAGCGCGCGCGTATGTCGCTTATTTCTCGAGTGAAATCACGTGACACCGATTATCGTCTAATTGCGGCGAAAGTTACGGTCGGGCGATAAAATTGTATAGGATGTTTTTTGTACATCTATACAAGAGGCATACGACGCCTCAGGCCGCGAGTCTCAATCTGTCTTAGTTCTCGAGATATCGCCATCTGTAATTGATAGAAAATACGACGAAAATCGGGTAAAAAAAAAATAAATCGAAATTTTTTTTACTCCAAAACAAAATCTGGACGCTCTAGGGGTATAGCTAAGGAATTTACGCATGTCATGCCTCATTCAACAGTATCAACATAGGAATCAATACGACTTCGGTGTATTTACTTATGACGATATGGTGGCCCAATTAAGGCGGCCTAGTGGTCTTACGTATGGTGATTACTTATGGCGACCTAGTGACCTACTTATGGTGACCTATTGACCTTTTTTTTAGTGAGTCATCGCCTTCTATGGCTTTCATGGCGGTCCAGAACCCCCCTTTTACATTCTACTGGTATGTGCTTTGGAATAGGTTAACCAGAAGACTACACTGTGTGGTCAGGTCATCCAAATTGCCACATGAACAGGTACAATAAAAGCGCACTTGAGATTCTTGGTATGTGCTTTAGAATAGGTTAACCAGAAGACTATACTGTGAAGTCATGTGGCTCTTTCAGTATGTCGGCTTCCCTTCCCACTTCCCTTATATGTGTTATAATTCTAACCTATTGCCTTCATCACAAACGTGCTGTGCTGCTTGCTGCCTAATCTGCCTAAAGAACAACTGTTTGCTGCCTGATTTCCTCGTGAAATGAAGTAGTGAAATTGTGAACTGCTTGCTGCCTAATCTGCCTAAAGAACTAACTGCTTGCTGCCTGATTTCCTCGTGAAATGGAGTAGTGAAATTGTGGACTGCTTGCTGCCTAATCTGCCTAAAGAACTAACCGCTTGCTGCCTGATTTCCTCGTGAAATGGCAGTGAAATTGTGAACTGCTTGCTGCCTAATCTGTCCAATGAACTAACTGCTTGCTTCCTAATTCCCCTATTGTGAATTGGAGTGTTGAAATTGTGAACTATTGCAAAATTGGTTTCCCAGTGCGACAAAGCTTAGTATTAGTACTTTATTTTCATTTATTTTCATTCGCTTTTAATGATGCGAACTGTGATATATTATTTGGGTGAATTTTACTCGAAAGAGGTGCCTCTCTTTTAATGGGGAATTTACGATTGTGAACTGAACTGATGGCCCATACCCGAGGCCTGGTATGGTTAACGCTCGTTCCACGCTCGTGGACTGGACGCTCGGTCCAGTATTCTTTTGGTATATCATTATGTTTGGTTGGGATACAAATACCTCTTTCCTTGAGAAACATTTTGTGATTTTGTGAAAGCAAACGTTCCCGGTAGTAATATTCGAGACTTTTAAACGTTTCCGATTAAAAGGATAACGTTTCCGGTTGTGATCGTCCAATCAAGTTGTTTCACTTCTTTCTTACTGTAGACGTTTCCTGTCAAAAGCAAAGTTTCCGGTAGTAATATTCAAACCTTTTAAACGTTTCCGGTTGAAGAGAAAACGTTTCCGGTATGTAGTCTATTTCAACCAATCAAAACCGTCCTTACAAATTAGAGTCCCTTTGGCGCTGGGACAATTTGCGCGGGACATGACGGCGGATGGCGGGCCGATTGCAAGTTTGCCCATCATGCCCATTATCAACAGATCGATCTGCCTGGCACAGTTCAAGTTGGCTCACACAGGAGGGAAATGTGGATTATATGTCATCAAAAAACCGTTGCTTCGCTGAGTGCGCCATTTTGATTGGTTATTTTGATTGGTTAAAACAGACTACATACCAGTAGAATGTAGAAGGGGGTTCTGGGCCATAGAAGCCATGGCAGCCGATGACTCAATAAAAAAAAAAATAAAAAAAAATAAAAAAATAAAAAAATAGGTCACAATAAGTAGGTCACTAGGTCACCATAAGTGGTCACCATAAGTAAGACCACTAGGTCGCCTTAAGTAGGTCACCATATCGTCATAAGTAAATACATCGAAGTCGTACTGATTCCTATGTTGATACTGTTGAATGAGGCATGAAATGCGTAAATTCCTCCGTTATACCCCTAGAGCGTCCAAATTTTGTTTTGGAGTAAAAAAAATGATTTTTTTTTGGACTTTGCCCATTTTCGTCGTATTTTCTATAAATTACAGATGGCGATATCTCGAGAACTAAGACAGATAGAGACTCGAATCCTGAGGCGTCGTATTCCTCTCGTATAGATGTACAATAAACATCCTATACAATTTTATCGCCCGACCGTAACTTTCGCCTCAATTAGACGATAATCGGTGTCACGTGATTTAACCATTTCTCGAGAAATAAGCGACATACGCGCGCGCTGTTTGTGGCGTTGTATTCCTCATGTCGAGGTCTACCGTAAAGCTGTAATACGAATTTATCGTATCTTCGTAACTTTCGCCGCTATTCGGGTGGGCATGCGTGGTGATGGTGGTGATGGTGGTGGGCGTGATGGTGGTTCCTATACGAATTTATCGTATCTCCGTAACTTTCGCCGCTATTCGTGTGTGCATGCGTGGTGGTGGTGGTGATGGTGGTGGTAGTAGTATGCTCTTTCTTACACCCGGAGAATGTAAAATGTGTATGTTTTATGGGAAAATAGGATGATTTGTCGACCGTAGTGTTCCAGCACTCGCAGCAAATTCACACACCTGGAGCCATAGTGTACTCTTTCTTTCATAGAATGTAAAATGTGTGTGTGGTCATAAGTAGATCTAGACGACCTTTGTAACAAGGTTAGTAGGTAAAGTTGACGTCATATCCGTGCCAAAGGTCACTTCCGGTCACGGTACGGCCCAACAAGAGTTATCTCCCCCTACATATCAGTCTGTTAGGCCTTATCTTAACGCCTCGTCCTAACGCCCTAGCATATCAGTTTTTTTCTGTCTGGGCAAACCCCTGTTCTATTTATAGATCACTCGGAAGTAGTAGAGAACGATGAGTTTCGGAGGTGCAATGAACAGCCTTTGGGGGGATGCGGGCCATGTTCTTCTTTTCTCCTCTCCCTCCTCCTCCTCCTCATCCTCTTCCTCCTCCTCCTCATCCTCTTCCACCAACACACACACCACCATCACCACACACATCACCACCACACACCACCATCACCACACACCACCACCACCACACACCACCACCACCACACACCACACACACACACACAAACGCACACGCATACACACACACACACACACACACACACACACTCACCCTCCTCCTCACATATGCTAAGGTAACTCTACCAGGTAGCCGTATGGAAGATGGCCCTCATGTTCCCAAACGCTCTTCATTGCACTTCCGAAACTCCGCGTTCTTCACTACTTCCGAGTGATCTATAAATAGAACAGGGGTTTGCCCAGGCAGAAAAAAACTGGTATGCTAGGGCGTTAGGACGAGGCGTTAAGATAAGGCCTAACAGACCGATATGTAGGTGGAGATAACTCTTGTTGAGCCAGACCGATATGTAGGGGGAGATAACTCTTGCTGAGCCGTAACGTAACCGGAAGTGACCTTTGACACGGATATGACGTCAACTTGACCTACTTACCTAGTTACAAAGGTCGTCTCAACCTACTTATGACCACACATACATTTTACATTCTATGGGTGCAAGAAATAGTAAACTTCAGCTCCAAGTGTGTGAATTTGCTGCGAGTGCTGGAACACTACGGTCGACAAATCATTCTATTTTCTCATAAAACATACACATTTTACATTCTCAGGGTGTAAGAAAGAGCATACTACTACCACCACCACCACGCCCACCACCATCACCACCACCACCACGCATGTGCACACGAATAGCGGCGAAAGTTACGGAGATACGATAAATTCGTATAGAAACCACCATCACCACCACCACGCATGCGCACCCGAATAGCGGCGAAAGTTACAGAGATAAGATAAATTCGTATAGGAGCTTTACGGTAGACCTCGACACGAGGAACACAACTCCACAATCAGCGCGCGCGTATGTCGCTTATTTCTCGAGTGAAATCACGTGACACCGAGTATCGTCTAATTGCGGCGAAAGTTACGGTCGGGCGATAAAATTGTGTAGGATGTTTTTTGTACATCTATACAAGAGGCATACGACGCCGCGAGTCTCAATCTGTCTTAGTTCTCGAGATATCGCCATCTGTAATTGATAGAAAATACGACGAAAATCGGGTCAAAAAAAAATAAATCGACATTTTTTTTACTCCAAAACAAAATTTGGACGCTCTAGGGGTATAGCTAAAGAATTTACGCATTTCATGCCTCATTCAACAGTATCAACATAGGAATCAATACGACTTCGGTGTATTTACTTATGACGATATGGTGGCCCACTTAAGGCGGCCTAGTGGTCTTACGTATGGTGACTACTTATGGCGACCTACTTATGGTGACCTATTGACCTTTTTTTTTAGTGAGTCATCGCCTTCCATGGCTTTCATGGGGGCCCAGAACCCCCCTTTTACATTCTACCGGTATGTGCTTTGGAATAGGTTAACCAGAAGACTACACTGTGTGGTCAGGTCATCCAAATTGCCACATGAACAGGTACAATAAAAGCGCACTTGAGATTCTTGGTATGTGCTTTAGAATAGGTTAACCAGAAGACTATACCTTGAAGTCATGTGGCTCTTTCAGTATGTCGGCTTCCCTTCCCACTTCCCTTATATGTGTTATAGTTCTAACCTATTGCCTTCATCACAAACGTGCTGTGCTGCTTGCTGCCTAATCCGCCCAAAGAACAACTGTTTGCTGCCTGATTTCCTCGTGAAATGAAGTAGTGAAATTGTGAACTGCTTGCTGCCTAATCTGCCTAAAGAACTAACTGCTTGCTGCCTGATTTCCTCGTGAAATGGAGTAGTGAAATTGTGGACTGCTTGCTGCCTAATCTGCCTAAAGAACTAACTGCTTGCTGCCTGATTTCCTCGTGAAATGGCAGTGGAATTGTGAACTGCTTGCTGCCTAATCTGTCCAATGAACTAATTGCTTGCTTCCTAATTCCCCTAGAGTGAATTGGAGTGTTGAAATTGTGAACTATTGCAAAATTGGTTTCCCAGTGCGACAAAGCTTAGTATTAGTACTTTATTTTCATTTATTTTCATTCGGTTTTAATGATGCGAACTGTGATATATTATTTGGGTGAATTTTACTCGAAAGAGGTGCTTCTCTTTTAAGGGGGAATTTACGATTGTGAACTGAACTGATGGCCCATACCCCAGGCCTGGTATGGTTAACGCTCGTTTTCCTTAACGTCGTAACGCTGAAGTTACGTCATCGCACACACATGCTTTGACCATTGAGACGTGACCCGTGATGGAAGTGTATGAAAGCCGTTCGCGCCATAAATCCCTCTTTTAAATGTTCAAACTTTTTAAACCTTTAGAAATTGTGAACGTTTAAAAAGTTTAAACGTCTAAAATTGCGCCAACCAATCAGATGTCATGAATTGACATTTGTAAGATGTTTCCTGTCAAAAAGCAAACGTTTCCTGTTGTAACACCCAATACTTTAGACTTTTCCTGTCAAAAGGCAATCGGTCTGTCAGGCCTTATCTTAACGCCTCGTCCTAACGCCCTAGCATACCAGTTTTTCCTGTCTGGGCAAACCCCTGTTCTGTTTATAGATCACTCGAAAGTAGGAGAGAACGGGGAATTTCGGAGGTGAAAAACAAAATTTGGACGCTCTAGGGGTATAACTGAGGAATTTACGCATTTCATGCCTCATTCAACAGTATCAACATAGGAATCAATACGACTTCGGTGTATTTACCTATGACGATATGGTGACCTACTTAAGGCGACCTAGTGATCTTACTTATGGTGACTACTTATGGTGACCTAGTGACCTACTTATGGTGACCTACTGACCTATTTTTAAAATTTGTTTTGTGACGTCATCGGCTTCCATGGCTTCCATGGCCCAGAACCCCCCTTTTACATTCTACTCATACCAAGAATCTAACGATTCGTGATATGTGTTGTATTTCAGATAAGCTTTTATTGTACCTGTTCATGTGGCAACTTGGATGACATCACCACACGGCCCCTAGCACCGGCATAAGCGGTATTAGATACAAATCTAGAGAGCTATGATGGAAATACTCTGACAACTTGTATATTGGTAATTGGCACAGGCCCGCAAAACAAGAGTTTTGGGGGGTGTGGACGGTGGTATTACGTTGACGTGTCGAATTATGGGGTCTCTATATATAACCCCATGCTTTATATAAATCAACATCAAGGTGTGAAACGGACTTTGGGTGAATCGAGAAATAAACGGTTTACCGCCAAACAAAATACATCGGCATATTCTACAAGTATCACTTTATATATTCCCGTCGTCAAATTAGTAAATTTGTGCAATTTTTCACCTTTGCCGGGCGATTCAAAATCCAACCAGACTGTCCATCCATCTAGGAACAGTCCGATTATGGCGGGCCTCGTTCTCAATCCTGACTGGTCAATTGCGACAGCTGATCTGTGCGTGACCTCTTATGCCGGAGGCGTGTCTCGACTGACCAATCAGAATTGAGAACGAAGTCGGGCTGTTCCTAGATGGATGGACAGTCTGGTTGGATTTTGAATCGCCCGGCAAAGGTAAAAAATTGCACAAATTTACTAATTTGACGACGGGAATATATAAAGTGATACTTGTAGAATATGCTGATGTATTTTGTATCATCGTCAGATGAAAATGACGACATTTAACACAAAAGACTAGTCTGTGGAACAGTTTTGTAACAATGTTGCCATGTGACGTGGTTTATCGTTCCATAATAACGTCACAAGTTCCGACGCGATTGTGGCGCTGTGCACTACAATAACATTAATAACACTGAAATTGTTAAAATTAAAGTCGTAAGATAAGAAACAGGGTATAAATTATATAATTTGAAAGATTATCTTGGGTACAACGTTAAGTTGCAAAAGTACCACAGTTACAATTTAATTAAGGGATGGATACAGTTGTGATTTGAAGAGTAGATCTTCGCCCCCTTCCAAACTTTATACGGAACGACAAAAATTGAGAGCTGCCACTCCCTGTCTTTGTAATTTATCGTATTGGAGCCATTTTGAACCTATTTGCATAACCCCCGGCCAGAACAGAGGATCATGGGTCAATTCAAACGACGGTAACGTGGGGTAACAGAAAAGTGAAGTTTTCGTCATTTGTCTTCAAAATTCCTGCTTTTCTGCGAGGAAAAAGTGGGCAAAATCTATTCATTTCATATCAGATTATTATTTACTAATTTATCATGCAGAAGACATTAAGAAATTCTGACCGAATATCGACCAAAAGTACCATTACTTAGATGTCACTGGCACGTCATCAAAGTGACCCCCCCCCCCCCCCCCCCCCGCCCTCACGCACAATCCCGACCGGGAGTCCAGCGGGAGGTAATAATCCTCAACATGTTTAATGCCCTGATATATTTATTTTAGCATGCTAACTGGTTGAGTAGTACTGTTCGGACGTTTCCATGGAGAATATATGAGAGGGAGCTAAACTGGCAGAAGCAAGGCGAATGCATTTGAATAATTATCCTATTTAAGGAAATGGGTACTCGTAGTTAAAAATAGTCACGAGCGATGGCAAAACGTGTATTTTCCCAGAAATTAAACGTAGGAGAATTGTTACATGAACTGTCCTCAGCCGTGCAGACAGTTGCGATTTGGGTCACTGGGTTATGCTTATGATTTTCATGTGTCCCATTTCCTGTGTGAAATTTATACCATCATCGAGCAAATTTTCATGGATCAAGTTTTACCGAAGCATAAGGTTATTGGAATTGGAAATCATATTGATAAGTGCCATAAATGACTCCTCAAATTATTAGAGTTCCTGTGGAAATTTTATAATTAATAACGTTGAACATGTATATGATATAACATATAACATGACAGCAATGAAATTGGGGCAAATTATACTCTTAAATGCCATGTTGAACGGCTAAGCACACACCCTACTTGAACATTCACCAACCCTGATTGAAAGTCTATATGCAATCAATCTTGGTTGAGTCCACATATTATACATGTCCACCCCCTCCTTTTCACCGAGTTTCGAGTTACATGAAACCCGACTCATCTAAATTCCCCGCCCCCGCCTCAAGTTAATTTTGAATGGTCTCTAGGCAAGATTTGTCGTCCGAACACCGAATTTGGGCCTTTTTACACGCTTCATCGAGCGAACGATTTACTGTGCATTTCCGTAATTTTGAAATGTACCTCGGTATTCTCGGCTCGTTCCGTGAAAGTCACCAATGGAATCATCACTAACTCATCATCCTGAATAAATGTCACTGTTGAAGTTAATGAAGTGATGATCACAGTCCAATTACCACTGGGCGTGTCACAACAACCACAACAGCAGTCATATACGATCAATAAATGTTATTTTGTTTTGCAATACTGAAAGCATGCGTCACCTCGAGACCTCATTTTGTTCTCGCCTTACGAAGTAAAGGGGAGATATTGTCGGGGGGGGGGGAAGAGGATGTCGTAGTCGGTGTCGGTGTCCCCGGCCTGGAAATGATAAGGTTTTTGGTTTAGCAAATTCAAATTTTTTTTTTAGAAAAAATATTTAAAAAATGGGGGGGTGAGTATTCCACCTGGGGGTACTACACTTGGGGATTCCATGGGTACTCCAATGTTAAAATCCCTATGATAGAGTTTTGCGTTTAGCTGAAGCGCACATGTACATCTGTACTTAGAAAGTTTGCTGCAGTTGGTACACATGTTTCTTATTATTAGAGGATGTACCTGTGCTATTTTTGAGATGAAATATAAATTTTTGTCCAAATTATGGCAAATGATAGAGTTTTCTGTTTAGCCGAATTGTACATGTAGGCACACATGTACATGTACATAGAAAGTGTGCTGCAGTTGTCATCTGTCATTGAATGATTATGAAACTTGGTACACATGTTTCTTATGAATAGAGAATGTACCTGTGCTATTTTTGAGATGAAATATTAATTTTTGTTCAAATTATACATGTGACCTTCATCAATATGTGACCTTCAGCGTCAAGTTCTTCCGTAAGACATTTTGAGTTTTTCCATATCCACATACATTCAACTCCAGTTTTTAGAAATAGTAGCGCAATATCT
>JAVTVY010017814.1:0-81706 GCA_036873755.1 Hanleya hanleyi | reverse complement strand
CAGTCGAGAGCGCCAATGGACGAGTGAGTGAGTGAATAGAATTTAACGTCGCCTTCAACAATATTTCAGCTATATCACGACGAACCAACTAAGCTAGTCCAAGAAGAAATCTTTGAAGCAGCTTGGAACCAAGCACCCTCCATCCGCTCTATAAAACACTGAGGACAGCACACAAGACAAAGACAGGACGCATGGTGCAATAAAGACAAGTGATATTGCAGTGCTATACATCACATTATCAAGTTCTTGTTAACTGCTTCTCAGCAAAAAGCATTGAAGCAGCAGGAACCCGTGCCCACCAAACCACCCGCGCCAATGGACGAGCGAACAGATGAGATATGCGCTCTCAGTACCGGTTGATGTATTGATGTATCTCTTATTTTGGTATCTACATGAATGTCAAACTTAGCCGCCAGGAGTGTATAGAATATGTATTAGGGACAGATATTCTACGTCAACATCGATTTGCTACATTGCAATTACGTATCTCGTTAAAGAAGTTACTTTTGAAACAGAAATAGCATGCTAATCTGTATGATTTCACATATTCGCACGTTGTTGAATTAATGTAAGTTGCATTGAGGAATACATGTAACTAATAGTTATCATTATTTGAAAATGGGGGGGAAATTAAATTTGGACCGAATCGAATAATTCTGTATGACTGGCTTCAGTGATTTTCAATCTAAAAGTCTACGCGGAATGTTCTGTACAAATTCCGTCTTGTATAAACTGGAAAAACGAAATAATAATCTATGTTCCTATTGCAAAGAAGAAAAAAATTATAGAACATTTGATTTCTTTGCCCAATGGTTAAAAAAATGTGGTCTGATGTACAGCGAGGGGGGAATTTAGATTAATGTCACACTCAAGTTTGTTTCACTCATACGGAGACAGACAGTTTGGTTGGTGGAGGAAGCCGGAGTACCTGGAGAGAACCACCGACCGTCGGCAAGTAACTGACAAACTTTCACACATGGACCAGCTGGGCTCGAACCCGTGACGGTGTGAAGGCTAAGAATGTCCGGTGGCTATTAGTGTCCGGGTCCTATATTCTATCCCAGCTAGGACACTTTTCTCCACATTGGGGACAAGAGTCCGTCCTTGGTTGCAATAGAAAGCAACCGGTCCAGCGGTGTGAGGCTAGCGGTCACCAGCGAAGCGCCTTAGATCACTCGGCCCCTGATGTACAGAGATGGCTAAATGATACAGTAAAAATAAGCTGTAATCTTACAAATTATAAAATAATCTGTGGCTAGGATATGCAGCAATGCTTGTTAAATACCCTGATGCTGATTGCGAAAAAATATATTTACACTAAATTCGGAAACTCAACAATACATATTAATATCTTTCTTTAGAAATTCCAAGAACAATATAGAACAGAGAAAATTAATAGCAAACACTACTTTTTCGACAGAGAAATTGTATAAAAAATGGCATAAACTAGAAAACTGTTTCGTATCCTAATCGTCAAATGCAAATGCATACCCCTGGGGTAAAATTGGTTTATATGGGCACAAAAAAAAACACATATTCCTTTCAAATCCATATGTGTGTTTATGAAAAATATTTTGAAGGCGAGGATGTGCATTTCAAGTTTTTATGTATTTTTTGTCCATGTTGTTAATTATATTATTGTGTGTTTATAAACGAGTTGGAAAAGATCATTAATAAATAAAATTTAAAAAATAGAAATAAAAACTTACTTTGACATTAGAATTAGGCGAATGCAGGGGCCAATTAATCTAAGTGGCAACGACCACTTTATCTCGACTTTATGAGCACATGCAAATGGCTAGTTTTCACATTCATTGGAAAAGCCACCAGGAAATAACCATATATCCAGACCATTTCCTACCTTTTAAAATTTTCAGTAAAAACAAAGATAAATACCGATCGACACTCGTGCTAATTGCGGGGGCGATCGGCCTGGAATTTCGGACGATATGAGCAACGTGACAAATACAGCATTTTATAACATAGATATTAGATACCTATCTATATTTATATATAATATAGATACCTGCTAACTTGGAATGAAAACACCAGACACCTAATTTTCAACTTATTCGAGGAACTTTTTGGAGATGAGTCTCAAATTCTAAGAGCCTCGACATGCAAGTAATAAAAGAAAATCCAATGTTTTCAATAGATTTTGTTCTCAAAAAGTCAAAACTAAAGTTCCGGACATTATTATATGCCAAATCATTCGGATATTTCGTCAACCAAAAATAGAACGGGGTTACTTTTTAATTACCTTCTCCAATGATACCAATATGACAACTCTCAAATAGTCACCTTTAACCTGTTGTAGCTACGCCTCATCAGTTATGCGGCACTCACCAGCCCACTACTGGTCGCAAACCTCCATTGACGTGAGTGGGTCCAAGATTATTATCAGGACTTGACTTCCGGCGAACATTGACTGGCCATTATACCTGACTGGGCCAGAAATGGTCTGTGACATATTTTAAAATGTTTCTATAATATTTGACTCTAAAATATATCAAAACCACCTTTTCAAATTTTAATCGGAAAAAAAATCTGGGCCAGTTTGATTGGCACCTTCGAAATTTGCCGTAATGGTGTCGGGCTGGATGACCCTATTTCTGGCGGTCTCATCTCGAAAAAATGGTGGGGAATGTATGCTGAATTTTCCATATGTTTGAGCGGAAAGGCCAGGCTACCTGGTGTGGTGGATCATTTGTGGCGGCGAATATTAGGGAATATACTTTTCTCAAGATGTGCTCGGCCAATTTACTACATATTAAGTAAGGCGAATATTTAGTGGTTTGTGACCTACTTAACCAAGAGCCAAGTTTTTGCATACATTGGGCCAATACGCAGGCGCAAGCTGTTCTTCTAACCGCTGTGAGCTTTCTGACATTCGACCTTGATCTCGCTTGATCCACAACGCAAAGAAGTATACAAAAGACTTCATCAGATTAAATAAAAACCCCATTCATATAACTAAAGAACAAATTTGTTTAAAACTTGTTATAAAGGTCATGATGAGGATTGTTTGGATAGGTCTATCTGCCTGCAAAATAGAATGGTATGAGACAAAGTGTTCCCGGTTTATGCTGGAGGGCTAAAAGCTTCTTATGTCTGTCAACAAGACTTATTTCTGCAGGCGCTCTTTTGATCATTGTTCTGAGCTTTTAGTACTTGAGCTATAAACATTAACAGTACTCGCATGATTGAAATAGCATGATATGGAATTAGCCCGAAAACATCGGCTAAGGATTCTATTTTTGTGGTTGTTGTTGCTGAATCTGTGATAGGAATGCCACGCCCTCTTACCCTATATTTACCTATTGTGACGTTCGAGCGGTCAGAAAACGTCTATCTTTGCGGTGTACACGAGACTTGAGGCGGCCTGGTCTCAGGCCCCTGTGACAAATTGTCAGGCTGATGTGAACGCAGTCTCGTATGACTGGAATTGGCCAACGAGGAAGGTCCGATTCAACCTGTCACCTTGTCTGGATCGAGGAGGTAGGATGGGGGGACCTGTAGAAACAACCAAGGCAATAATACAGTAATAATATTGTATTCTGCAATGTACACAGCTCTGTACGCGCACAATACCTGTAATAAAGATCCCTACTCTAGAGGTAGTTATCGTTAAGTGTTATCTTTATCTTAAAGAGAAAGACTAATAATATACAGTATATACATGAGACCCTATCTATGACGCGTCACGGCCCAGTCTCGTCCAGACTGGCTGTCGTCGTGGTATGGTACGGCGTCTCTGGTTCCTCTCCGGTCGTAGGCGTAGCCCCGGACTGTATGGAACGTCTACCGTGTCTAAGGTTACACGGCCCAGTTCATCTAAGCGTTATTAATCGTCTCTGGAATCCTCTCCGTATCACTGCCTCTCCTAGCAGTAGCCCTTCGGCGGCGTCGGTCCGTACAGCACACCACAGCGTCTTCGGCGGCAGCCCCTTTCGGCTCGGCAGACCTCACGTCTTCGGCGACCCGAATTCGGCGGCCCGAATTCGGCGACCCGTCTTCGGCTCGGCAGACTTCACGTCTTCGGCTCGGCAGACTTCACGTCTTCGGCTCGGCCCGAATTCGGCGACCCGTCTTCGGCTCGGCACACTTCTCGTCTTCGGCTCGGCCCGATTTCGGCGACCCGTCTTCGGCTCGGCAAACTTCTCGTCTTCGGCTCGGCCCGATTTCGGCGACCCGACTTCGGCGACCCGACTTCGGCCCTCACGGCGTTGACCCAAGGACGAGATAATAGGCTCAGATTGTCTGCATATATATGTGGTAATAATGCCCTGGTCTCGGAGGTGTATTATTACCTTACAGTGTAATATCAATTAATATCTGTGATTTGTAATAGAATTCAGAGTCTTGCGGCAAAGCATAATTCGAGCCCTACGGCAATGTAAATATGTACAGTGGATGTAAGCTTGTGTTATCAGTTACTCCTAGCCGAGACCTGTGAATAACTAGTGTAGATGAGTGTGATTAGATCTATTCCGTCCCGAAGGCCGACGATCTTGTATGTGAGCAAGTATATGTAATCATGTAAAATGGTATCCGTGTGATGGGCTGCAGTGTGGGATATTTGGTGCTCTGTATTCCCCGTTGATGGACATCTCGTCTTCAGATACTGTGCGTGTTAGTATCTTATCCCCGTCTGGCGGTTCGTCTCGTCATCAGATACTGTGCGTGTTAGTATCTATTATCCCCAAGCTATGGCTCGGCTCTCGGCTTTCCAACCCAGTTCGGTGCTATTTCGGCAATAAATCGGCACTTTCGGCACTTTCGGCGCATTTGCGGCGATCCTGTCGCTGTGCTCTCCCGCACGATGTGCACCCGCCGATCGTCTGGGACAGAATGCCGAACGTCCATTTCTCTGCGTCTTATATAGGCTCTGGCTCCCATAATCCTTTGCGCGCCCAAACATGGCAGCCCCCATAAAACGAAAGTATAGACTCCGGCGGTGTTGGATTTCGTGTCAGATCAGCAGAGTTCGACTTCTCTCGCCCGGTTTCGATGCAAGACGCGTGTCAGGGATATTTACACGTCACTCGCTGAAAGTTTCAGCGCACAGTTAATACAGGTAAGTCGAATATCCACCATTATCGGTCCATTCACAATGCTATTTACACTGTCAGCATTAGAACGAAAATAACATTCTCCAGGTCACGGGCATTTTCGTCACACTACCCACGCCTTCGAAAACACGACGCCCTCGTCGTGGAGCTCGGCACAGCTACCAATCACAGGTGAGTCTTTCCTCCGATAGTCCACAGTATCATAACAAAGGCACCAATCACTGCAGAATTACCAAATGACGTTCTTCCCAGCCGTCTGCTGGGTTGTCGCGGAAGGAGGGGACATCAGGTCCCTGCTTTAGGCACTAACCAAACACTGCCGAATTACACTAATCCCGATAACGCGCGGGGCGTCTAATCTCTCGACCTCGGGTCGTCCGCCGCGGTTCTGTCTCGGCCTCGGCCGGGGGTAAAGCTTCCATGTCGAGATCCAATGGTGATGCAGACTGCAAATCAACCTCGAAATCGGCAAATCTCCGTGGTCGCCGTATCTCACGCCCGCCCCGGGTCAATCGAGGTCGCCGGTCAACAGTCGGCGTTCTGACGACAGTCGATGGTTCCATGGGGTAAGGAAAGATAGCTCCATGTCCGACGCTATCATCTGATTCCACGTCCCCGTCATCGCCAGACGTCACTTCTGACTCACTGGTGGACATCTCACGAGCATAGAAAGGCTTCAGCTTGTCATGGTGAACAACCCGGAGACCTCCGTCCGCATCTGCAATGCGGTAGGTCACGTCCGTGAGAGCTTCCTTTATCACGTATGGTCCTGCCCAGCGGTCTCGTAGTTTCCGATTCTCTCCACGTCTTGGAGCAGAAATGTACAGGTAAACCTGATCTCCAGGTTTATACTTTTGCGGAAAGGCCTTGCTATCATATACCCTCTTCTGACGCCGCAGGCTCTTCCCAGTCACTTCTCGGGCGTTACGATGAATCTCGTCCATCTCGTCCCGTAGTTCTCCTACCCACTCTGTAGGTTCCACTTGCTGACGTGGAGGAGCTCCCAGTACCAAGTGAGATGGCAGGGAGACTTCTCTCCCGAACACCATCATATTCGGCGAGAATCCTGTCGTCTCATGGGCTGTAGCACGATAGGACATCACTACAAGCGGTATATGCAAGTCCCAGTCGCTTGGATGACGGTCAACACTGGCATGTAGCATTTGGGCTAATGTTCTGTTGAACCGCTCAATCATGCCATTCGATTGGGGGTGGTATGGCGTTGTCCTTGTCTTCCTCATCCCCAAAATTCGGCACATCCCTTTGAAGACTCGGCTCTCAAACTGGCGGCCTTGGTCCGAATGGATCGCCATTGGAACACCGAACTTGGTCACATAGTGTTCCACCACAGCCTGTGCAACAGTAGTAGCTTCTTGGTTGGGCATGGCAACGGCTTCGACCCAACGGGTAAAATAGTCTCCGATGACCGCAATATACTGGTTTCCACTGCCCGTCTCGGGCATTGGCCCAAGGATGTCGACTGCAATCCTCTCTCCCGGACAACCCGTCATCTGTCCACTGTGTGGTCCTCGCGGTTTGCGTCCAGCCTGCTTTCTTCTGTTACATACATCGCAGCTTCGGCACCATTGGCGTATGTCCGTCTGCAGGCCAGGCCAGGTATAGGCCTGCCTCACCTTCGCTAAAGTCTTCTTTACTCCGAGATGTCCACCGGTGGGACCGTCGTGGCACTCTCTTAACACTTTACAGCGCAAGGAACGAGGTACAACCAGCAGTCGTCGCTTGACCTTACCACGGTCATCCACCCAACGTCTAACCAGCAGCGAATCGCAAATCTCCAACATATCGAAGGCACCCCACAGGCTCTTCGTGACGAGTCCGTACGGACTGACGTCTTCTCGGTTTGGTCGGCTACCTTGCCGCACCCAGTCGAGAACAGGTTGTAGGTCGGTATCTTCGGCCTGGGCTCGGCCGAACCCTTCGGTTGGCGACACCATCTCAATCACACGGGCGGCTGCCTGAACGTCATCGCTGCTTGATCGACCACACTGTTTGCATGGGATACGACTCAGTGCGTCGGCGTTACCATGTTTCCGACCCGGACGATGCTCGATGTTGAAATCGTAGACGCCAAGGGCCTGAATCCAACGGGCCAGCTGTCCCTCCGGTTCCTTGAACCGCATGAGCCATCTCAGCGAGCCGTGATCGGTGCGAAGCAGGAACTTCCGCCCAAACAGGTAGTGTCGAAAACATTTGACGAAATGCACAACAGCCAGCAGTTCTCTTCTCGTCACACAGTAGGCTCGTTCGGCCTTCGACAACACGCGGCTGGCGTATGCCACGACCTTCTCTTCTCCATCTATCACCTGTGACAAAACGGCCCCGATGCCATAGTTACTCGCGTCCGTGTCCAAAATGAAAGGGAGCTTAAAGTCTGGCATAGCAAGCACAGGCGCGGTTGTCAGCTTGTTTTTCAGGGTGTCGAAGGCTTGCTGCGCTGTGTTGTCCCATATGAAGACTGTCTTCTTTTCAGTTAACGTATGCAGCGGCGCTGCAATGGTGGCAAAATCCCGGATGAAACGTCGATAGTAGCTGCAGAGACCCAGAAAGCTCCGAACCTCGGTCTGCGAAACGGGTGGAGGCCAGTCTCGCACAGCACGGATCTTCTGTGGGTCAGTTCCAATCCCATTCTGTGATACTACGTGGCCCAGATACAGGACTTGTCGTGCCCCTATGACGCACTTGGACGGCTTGAGCTTAAGACCATGCTGCTTCAACCTCTCGAAGACCCCATCAAGACGCCGAACCATCTCGTCAAACGTTCGTCCAAAAACGATGATATCGTCAAGGTAGACGAGACACGTATCATAATGGAGTCCTGCTAGGATGGCTTCCATTAGACGCTCAAAGGTCCCGGGCGCATTGCAGAGCCCGAACGGCATAACACGGAACTGGTACAGACCTTTCCTGTTGCAAAGGCTGTCTTGCATCTATCTTCGGGGGACACTTCAACTTGCCAGTACCCTGACATTAAGTCAAGGGTACTCCACCAACTTGCACCTGCTAAAGAATCCAGAGAGTCGTCGATCCTCGGCAACGGGTAAGCATCCTTCTCTGTGATCTTGTTCAAAGCACGGTAGTCAACGCAGAAGCGCATTTTCCCGTCCTTCTTTTTCACCAGAACTACCGGCGCTGACCACGGTCCACTGGATGGCTCGACCACACCCCGTTGTAACATGTCTTCAACTTGCTCATCGATCATTTCACGGGCGTGAATCGGCGGTCGCCTCGGGGGAATGCGGATGGGTGGTGCACTTCCAGTCTTTATGTGATGTTGTACCATCGTCGTTCGACCTAGATCAGTATCGTCCTTAGCGAACAGGTCAGTATATCGGGTGACCAAATCTTCTACAGCCAGGGCTTGGTCTGTCTCTAGGCCTTCACTGGATCGTCGAACCAGATCTGTAAGGTGGTCTGGACATGCGCTGGTCGGCACGGCGGGCCTCTGTCTACTAGGTTTCGCACGGCTCGGCTTCGACGCTTCGGCCGCACTCGAAACTTGGTCTTCCACTACTTCTACTTCACCCATACGACCGCACAGCGTCCCGGCCTGGACTACAGTCGGATCTGAGGACAAGTTGAGGAACCTCAGGGTGACTTCGCAGTCACGGTCGACCTCGGTGAGGACCCTGGCCACCATGGCTCCTGTCTTCTGGGTAAACTCCGGTTCGTTTTCGATCATCCCTACCTCGCCTGGTAGGCCCCCACGAACTTTTCCTGTCACAACGGCTTCGGCTCCAGCAGGAATAGTCACAGTCTCGGACACGGCTACACGGTAACAGCCTGCGCTCCCCACGACCTCGCATTGGATGTAGCGGCCACCATACTTGACCCTGTGGCGCTCCGTGTCGATCTTGGTACAGTGGGTACTGAGAAAATCGTACCCTAGAAGCGCGTCCACTGTCAGATCTCCGACTATCATCCTCTGTGTTCGTGTGGTACCGTCTATAGTGATTTTAAAATCGGCTTCACCTTTCAGGGGCATCAGCGTACCGTCAGCCATTCTAATACTAGCATAAGACGGGCTCCTCAGGGCTGGTTTGAGCCGCGGACTCAGCTGCTGGTATACTTTCTCGCTCAGGAGGGAAATCGACGCCCCCGTGTCAACACAACACCACATCTTCACTGGCCCGATCTGGGCAGGCAAATAGAGTCCAGCTTCCCCGGAAGTATTAACTTTGGGAGGACTCTTGGGCGATCTCGGCGGTTTAGAGTCATCTGTTCTGGACAAATCTGGACAGTCCGCCCGGTAATGACCCTTTCTGCCGCACGACCAGCAAGCATTACTTCGTTCCCGATTCCCATACGTCCGTTGTTGACCTCTGGTGTATCTTTGTGGTTGTCGCCGTGGTTGAGGCTGAGACTTTCGCATTATTTCCTCCATCAATTCCTTGATCTGTTTTCTCAGCCGAGCTTCAGATTCTTCGTCATCCTCGGAGGTTGCAGCTAATCCCTCATCTTTACTAGGAACCGTGGACTTCGCGGTTGCCCAAGTCTTACGGCGTTGCGAGGACTTGAATGCTTCTACTTCTACAGCAGAGTGTACAGCTGCATCTAAGGTCTTCGGCCGCGTCTGCCATACAAGAAATCTAAGTTCGTCCCCAATAGCCTCCAAAAACTGATCCTTTGCCAAGGTATCCTGTACGTCATCCCCGGCATCGGGATATGCCTGTTGTGCAAGCCGAATTAATGCCTGAGCTAGGCCCGGAAGATCTTCTGACTTCTCTCGGTATCTGGATTTTAACTGCGTTTTATACAAATCCAATTGATTCGGCGGAGCAAAACGCTTCTCCAAGGCATCCCTCAATCGTCCATAGTCAGCGCTCCCTGGTTCTGACTTCAAACTGGCCAACAGCTGCTGGGCAGATCCTCGGAGGGCGACGGCCAGATATTGACCCCGTTGTGAGTATGTCCATCCGTTGATAGCAGCACAGTGATCGAAATGGGAGAGATAATCCCGTAATGGCGTTGTCCCATCATAGGTAGCTGCCTTTGCCGCCGTCAACATCGGTCGCCTCGCCTCAGCCGCAGGAGTCGATGTCTGTAATGGCTGCCTCCAGCTCATGGGCTCATCTCGTCCTTTCCTCGGCGGCGGTGGCGTCTGCTCGCAACCCTGCTGCGACCCGGACATACATTCGGTTCGGCGGTAATCATCAACCATTTCGGCAGCCCCACAACTCGCATTCAGCTCTGCGGCGTCGTTTTCAGTGTCCGGTCGTCTGATCGCCTCTCTTTCCTGAATCTGACTGGCATTGATTTTGGACATCTGGCTCGTTAGCATCGATACACTCGACTGGAACGTCCTGGCCATAGACCCGATGGTTTGTCGTAGCTCGGCAATCTCTTCCATCATCTGTACGGTCGAATCGTCGTCACGGTATTCGTATCGGCCCCCGAGACCGTGGTTATCAGAACCAGAGTCTTTAGGGGCTCGATAACTTCCATTCTCGTCGGGCAACGTCTGCCACGAAGATATCGGCGACAGGTCAGCTGGGGGAGCCGATAGCACTGCGTTTAGGTCCACTGTGGACAGGTCCAGCAAATCCACTCTCTTCGGCGCCCCAAACGCTGATCGTCCGGTCCCCACTCCTTGTCGTGACTCTTCTCGGTCTCTCGGAGTTGGCGTTATGGGCAGTTGCCGCCGGCTTCTCGCCCTCCCTGACTGCCAGTCGCTGTCCGCTGGACGTAGTTCGGCGGCGACATCTCCAATAGTCGTCATGCTTGGTTTTCTTGTTTCTTTCCAGCGTGGTCCCTTCTCCATCGGTTTCCCGGTGTTGGCCATCCCACCGCTGCCACCAGTTGTGACGTTCGAGCGGTCAGAAAACGTCTATCTTTGCGGTGTACACGAGACTTGAGGCGGCCTGGTCTCAGGCCCCTGTGACAAATTGTCAGGCTGATGTGAACGCAGTCTCGTATGACTGGAATTGGCCAACGAGGAAGGTCCGATTCAACCTGTCACCTTGTCTGGATCGAGGAGGTAGGATGGGAGGGACCTGTAGAAACAACCAAGGCAATAATAAAGTAATAATATTGTATTCTGCAATGTACACAGCTCTGTACGCGCACAATACCTGTAATAAAGATCCCTACTCTAGAGGTAGTTATCGTTAAGTGTTATCTTTATCTTAAAGAGAAAGACTAATAATATACAATATATACAAGAGACCCTATCTATGACGCGTCACGGCCCAGTCTCGTCCAGACTGGCTCTCGTCGTGGTATGGTACGGCGTCTCTGGTTCCTCTCCGGTCGTAGGCGTAGCCCCGGACTGTATGGAACGTCTACCGTGTCTAAGGTTACACGGCCCAGTTCATCTAAGCGTTATTAATCGTCTCTGGAATCCTCTCCGTATCACTGCCTCTCCTAGCAGTAGCCCTTCGGCGGCGTCGGTCTGTACAGCACACCACAGCGTCTTCGGCGGCAGCCCCTTTCGGCTCGGCAGACCTCACGTCTTCGGCGACCCGAATTCGGCGGCCCGAATTCGGCGACCCGTCTTCGGCTCGGCAGACTTCACGTCTTCGGCTCGGCCCGAATTCGGCGACCCGTCTTCGGCTCGGCACACTTCTCGTCTTCGGCTCGGCCCGATTTCGGCGACCCGTCTTCGGCTCGGCAAACTTCTCGTCTTCGGCTCGGCCCGAATTCGGCGACCCGTCTTCGGCCCTCACGGCGTTGACCCAAGGACGAGTTAATAGGCTCAGATTGTCTGCATATATATGTGGTAATGGCGGCCTGGTCTCGGAGGTGTATTATTACCTTACAATGTAATGTAAATTAATATCAATGATTTGTAATAGAATTCAAAGACTTGCGGCAAAGCATAATTCGAACCCTGCGGCAGTGTAAATATGTACAATGGATGTAAGCTTGTGTTATCAGTTACTCCTAGCCGAGGCCTGTGAATAACTAGTGTAGATGATTGTGATTAGATCTATTCCGTCCCTAAGGCCGACGATCTGGTGTCTGTGTGTGAGTATATGTAATCATGTAACATGGTATTTGTGTGATGGGCTGCAATGTGGGATAGTTGGTGCTCTGTATTCCCCGTTGATGGGCATCTCGTCTTCAGATACTGTGCGTGTTAGTATCTTATCCCCGTCTGGCGGTTCGTCTCGTCATCAGATACTGTGCGTGTTAGTATCTATTATCCCCAAGCTATGGCTTAGCTCTCGGCTTTCCAACCCTTCGGCAGATGGTTCGGCGCTGTTTCGGCAGTCAATTCGGCACTTTCGGCGCATTCGGCGCATTCGGCGCATTTGCGGCGATCCTGTCTCTGTGCTCTTCCGCACGATGTGCACCCGCCGATCGTCTGGGACAGATTGCCGAACGTCCATTTCTCCGCGTCTTATATAGGCTCTGGCTCCCATAATCCTTTGCGCGCCCAAACATGGCAGCCCCCATAAAACGAAAGTATAGACTCCGGCGGTGTTGGATTTCGTGTCAGATCAACAGAGTTCGACTTCTCTCGCCCGGTTTCGATGCAAGATGCGTGTCAGGGACATTTACACGTCCCTCGCTGAAAGTTTCAGCGCACAGTTGATACAGGTAAGTCGAATATCCACCATTATCGGTCCATTCACAATGCTATTTACACTGTCAGCATTAGAACGAAAATAACATTCTCCAGGTCACGGGCATTTTCGTCACATTACGCTTTCCCATTGGATAAAAATCCTGCCCAAAACAAACATGGCGGCGCCCCCAAGAAATTCCAAATCACGGTATTTTCTATGTTTGCGTCTGTCTCATTCATTGGAAAAAAATGAGAAAAAATATTTGTCACGATTTTTTAAATCTATCGGGATTGTTGTATAATTCCCGCGGTGTTTTACCGCAGAATTTACGTTCCCTTTAAGGAGCTCGAGGCATATGCTACAGGCTGAAACTGTCCGTCTGCCTGTTTCTGAAGTATGAGTGCTCCGAGGATATATGACAAGGATTCTGACGAGATGCGCGTTTCCGAGAAATTGTCATCCCGAGAAATTTTCTCGAGTTCTAGTAGCAAGAGTCAGATCCGACAAATTCAATATTCACCCGTTGTCCGTCAAAGAGTTTCCGCGTCACTAAACGAAAGACCTATTTCGTATGACAGTTAGCACCAATTGCAAATGTGTATGAAATAAAAATCATAAACACACATTATGGTTTCCTACAAGAGAGAAGCTGTCAACAGTTTTCAATGGTGTCAACGTGACATGATGTTCTATAAATAAAATCGTAGAATTTCTCGGCTCTGGTAAATCCACTAGAGCCTGGGTCTTGTCCGGGTCTGTGCGGATTACAAGCGTCTGGTCCGTCATTCATAATTCAGCCGCCGTCCATTAGAGAATATCCGCGTCTATAATCCAAAGACCTATTCCATATTCCATATAACAGTATTAGCACCAAATTCAAAAAGACAATCATAGTATACATAAACATAGGCTTGTTTCCTGCAAGAGAGAAGCGGTCAACAGTTTTCAATGATGCCGGCAAGACATCATGATGTTCCAAAAATATCAAATCCGTATCGCTGATCAGTTTCTTAATCCATAATATTCGTTGTAAAGTCGTCATCTAAAGAATGATGTATCTCAGTCACGCTTTGATTGTGACTGCTCATATGAGTACCATGAGGATCTTGAAGTACATGGGTTCATACGGCCCCTAGCCCCGGGTTAAGCGGAATTAGACACAAGTTACGAAACGTAACGCCATAGCTCTTGCACGCTACGCTCGTATTTTGCTATCAGCATGCGATATGTATCGCCAAATTTGAGAAACTTTGAGTGGAGGCGCTTGGTGGTGTAGCCCTGTTTTATAAGTTTCTGCAACAATGTTTTGTGACGTGGATTAAAATCGTGATATTTAACACAGGATCTAGCAAATGCTACTAGGCGTGATATGTATACGCTATATGCAGGTCCCACTGGAATATTACTGTCCAGAAAGGGATACCGTCGCTGTCCACGATGTGACCCAAAATGAGAGTTCCGGCTTGGAAACTCACACGTTGTTGAGCGTTATGCCAGCCTTCTCAAGATTTCTCAACAGCATCTTGGTGTTCATCATAATGGGTTTGTGTTTCTCCCACCACCAGTACACCACCCATCAAGCAAACTACACAATCTAGGCCTTTCATGGATTGTGTCATTTTCTTCTAAAAATGCTCGGGGGCAGAAGATATACCAAATGGAAGCCTGTTGAAACAAAACCGGCCATATGGGCTCACAAATGTGGTAAATAGGGTGGATTCTTTGGACAGAGTCATCTGTCAAAATCCTGAGTTGGCATCCAATTTCGAGAAATCTTTGACTCCCGATAGCTGAGCTAGAGTCTCATCAACTGCTGATAGTTGGTGAATTTTTCTGAAAACGTGGTTTAATTTGGTCCAGTCGACACATAGTCGCACTTTTTGATTTGGCTACCATGCCAGCATACCATTCTTTGGGTTGGTCGACTGGAGAAATTACTCCAAGTTCTTGCATTCGGGTTAATTCATCCTTAACCACAGTCACTTCTGTGTGTATTTCTCTTTATCAGAAAAAGTTCCTGGACCCGTGAAGCGAGATTGGGAGAATCTATAGCTGGGCGACCAACCAGTGGAGTTTCTAGTTGTGTTACTACACATCCTGAGTAACAGCTTTGTCTCCCTTGGTTAACAAAACGGAGAATTTTCCACATCCGCAAGGAGAAATGTCCACTTTTATTATACTTTGCACATGTGAATGTGAAGAAGGGGCATTTTTTTTCTTTTGGGCGGAATGGAAAACGTCCACACCGACCTCACCGACGACAGCCTTTTCTACTCCACGTTTTTGGACCACGATTACCATGGTCAATTACAAGCGTCTGGTCCGTCATTCATAATTCAGCCGTCGTCCATTACAGAATATCCGCGTCCATAATCCAAAGACCTATTCCATATTCCATATAACAGTATTAGCACCAAATTCAAAAAGACAATCATAGTATACATAAACTTAGGCTTGTTTCCTGCAAGCGAGAAGCGGTCAACAGTTTTCAATGATGCCGGCAAGACATCATGATGTTCCAAAAATATCAAATCCGTATCGCTGATCAGTATTCTTAATCCATAATATTTGTTATAAAGTCGTCATCTAAAGAATGATGTATCTCAGTCACGCTTTGATTGTGACTGTTCATATGAGTACCATGAGGATCTTGAAGTACATGGGCTCATACGGCCCTTAGCCCCGGGTTAAGCGGAATTAGACACAAGTTACGAAACGTAACGCCATAGATCTTGCACGCCACGCTCGTATTTTGCTATCAGCATGCGATATGTATCGCCAAATTTGAGAAACTTTGAGTGGAGGCGCTTGGTGGTGTAGCCCTGTTTTATAAGTTTCTGCAACAATGTTTTGTGACGTTGATTAAAATCGTCACATTTAACACAGGATCTAGCAAATGCTACTAGGCGTGATATGTATACGCTATATGCAGGTCCCACTGGAATATTACTGTCCAGAAAGGGATAGTTTACGATGTCGAAATTGTAATCATCTCTTTTGTCATACAGTCGACGAGAGAGAAGGCCCGCTCCATTTTTATAGAGATATAGGTCTAAATATGATGTGCCTGTAGGATTATCTTAGTTTCCTTCAAATTCAGTGAAGGTGGATATATATCCTTCACTGCGTCATTTATATAGCGATTATCCACAGCGAGAAGATCGTCTATATAGCGTTTGGTGAATGAGAAGGAACGGGCTTTGAATGGATCGGTTTTTGAAAGCGCCTGTATATAGTCATATTCATAAGAGAACAGATATAGGTCAGCCAATAGGGGTGCACAATTAGTACCCATTGGAATACCTATATCAATATGCTGTTGATATATTGTTGCCAAATTTCACATAGATATTTTTAATGAGAAATTCAAGCAACTCTATAAACAAAGAAACATCCCATGAATGATATCTCTTGTATGTAGTAGAGCCGAAGAATGCTTTATGGCTTCCGACATTAATATATCTACGATCAGGCTCTTAAAAATAATTTCCATGTTTGAATGTTTCCAGAAAATGTCTGCTTGCCTTCATTCTTCTGTCAGGTATTTTTGTTACCTTGGTTACCATGATTATAGGTAGTTACACTGTCAGCAGTTTTACATGCAGCACCTGACGCCTCAAAGTTACTACTATATTGTGTTTGTTGCTTTTTAACAGCTCAGATTGGCGTGCGTTTGTCATGACTTTTTCTAGAGTTAGTTCTGATTTCACCCGTAGTTTTTCAATCGGCTTTATGTGCCAGAGACCTACGACAATTTTGCCTGGGATGATTTGATCATATTAGTCACCATAGCCACAGTTTCGGCTAAACAGTAGAGAGGGTATAAACGTGCCAACAGACTCACCTTCTTGGCGGTGAGTGTTAAATTTCGCACGCTCACGGATCGTGTTCCCTTTTACGACGAAATGTTCAAACAAACTTTGATGACAGCATACTCTTTTGACTCTTCAACTGTCGAATTAAACGACGTGACAATGTCGTCTGTTTCATCACCCATGGAGTAAATAAATGTATTTGCTTGTTTTCCTTTGGATTCCTGCGTTAGTTCTGATGATTGAAGAAATCTGTCGAATCTTTTGATCCATTTTTTTGCCATTCTTCGAGTTGAGAAAAGTTTTATTTCTCCAGGGACCGAAGTTGACAAGAGGTCATTTTGAAAATATATCTGTGTCCCTGTTTCACTCGGCTCGCTTACGTAAATGATTTTCGAAGTTCTCTAAGGGTTTTAAATATGCGAATCTGACACCATGTCGTATGATCGCTTGATTCTTATGACGGGATGGCAAACGAAGATCAAGGCACACGTGTTTGCAGATACTGTAAATACATAGCTAGTGTGGAGCATACAGAGCTTGTTGCGTAGGAGCCAGCTACAATAACAGCGTGACTGGGAAACAAATCATCACAGTGATCACTTTTGGTTCTTGTGATGGTTTTGTTTTAGAATTATACCACCACCCACAATGAATGTTTCTGATCATAAGCCGGCTTTCTATGCCTTTTCTTGATTCTCTGCCGAAAACGCGATGACGTCATGGCGTTCACTCTCACAAAGGACTTCGCCATCGGCGCGTTACATCGTCCGGTTGAAAGTAGACTGGCCGCCGTCGTCTAATAACGTTGGGCCGATTGACGACAGGCTGATAGGAATGCCGACCTTCGCTGTAGCGGCGATCAACCTCGCCACCAGGGGTCGCTTCCGTCGCTGGAAGATGGCCGCACTTCAGCTAACCCCTGGGAACACGGTCGTTCGATTTGCCAAGATTCTTGGTCCCGGAAGTCGTAAACGTTCTGCCCGGCACATAGCTGTTGCCAGTGATGGAGAAGAATCTCTAGGAGGAATCGTGGGTTCTTGGATACAAGGTAAGTGCATTCTGAGACAGTAGGCTACCATCAGCTGATCAGATCATAATTTACGCCAGTATATCTCGACCTTTCTGTACAACAACCTGACAACATAAGACCACTGTAGTATGTTTTTCTCAGCAATTGAAGAAGTATGTACATATGGTGAATAAATAGTATTCGTGAATTCAGGAGGATTCAAATTTCGCGGGTGACATTCAGAGACTGCGTGACGATGAACCTCCATGTTGGATGGTCTTCGCCTACAGTGCCGACGTCAGGCATTCCACAGAACGCTCACGTGTGCCATAAATTAATTCAGCAATTTATTAGATGCAATTAGGGGGTACCATTTTCTTTCTCAGTTTATTTTTTATTTTTTCCCAGTTCTATATCTTTGTGGACTATCCAATCAGGGCTCGTATTGGCGACCGTGCAACCAGAGTCTGTAGGGAGACAGGACCGGATGATTCTGGGCTCGAGATTGTAGCGCGATGTCATGACCTGTTGACGTGTATTTGTGACGTTATGCAACAATCGGATTAACAATTCCATTATAATATACTGTATTAGACTCATACGTGGGTTCATTGATTATAGAAATAGACAAACTTCTGAGCTGTACTCCACGGAAACATTATTTAATGCACATTTAATGATCACTTGATAAAGGCTCCGGCATGAGTGTCGAAAGCTTGTACATCAAAAATGTTTACGTGGAGTACAGCTCAGAAGTTTGTCTATTTCTATAACCAATTCCATTATAATTCCGTATTGTGGCGTTGTGTAAAATTCTGCTGTGACGTTACGGACGGACGCGGACTCACAGACACTCTCGTCCAGCTGTGTACAGCCTAAGGCCGAACTGAGGGTCGATAAAAGAAACAATCTTTTACAGAATATCATTATTAACACCATCCGTTATCAAATCATTAAGCAAGATGAAATTGACGCATATTGAGGGATAGTTTTCACATTGATCAGTAGCACTTCCTCTACGCATCGAGCTATTTCATAACCACTTGATGTTGAAGGTATGGACTCGAATTTGGCCGCCATTACGTTTTTTCATTAGTAGATGCTGGTCCACTGGCATAGCGATAGCGTTCTTGCGCAGTGGATGGGTACTAGTCAAGGTTGAAAGTAGGTTCAACATGGCTACCAATATGGATTGCTACCACGGATGGGTGAGTCCGTATATCCTAGATATACTACTTTGAACAGTGAAAATTCTCGGTGATTACGTCATTTTCGGTGATTACTTCACTTCTAAGGAATACGTCACTTTCGCCAATTACGTCACCTCTACCCCTCACCAGCTCGAGCTTGTTTTCGGAAACCCATGTTTACACTACTTATTTGGCTGGACTCTCAAAATTGATAGCCAGAGTAAAAATACAAAATATAATTAAAAATACCAGAGGTTCACAATTTGACAGTTTATGGTGTACCTTGTAAAGGTAGAATAATATAATTTATTATATTTTAATATACATCCAAACAAATACAATATTTGCATGCAGTAAGACATGTGGAACATTTTGAAATTTTAATATAGGTAACCGTGTACAGTGCACAACTTATGAAATCATATAACTATCATATTAACTAGTTATTCACAGTACTGTAGTCCATACATGTACTTCTCTATCATAGTTCCGGTACGATTATAATAACTACTCCCCTTCTCAAACCAAACTAACACTAACACATTCAACACGTGTGTTAATTTGCTTTGGGGGAATCCCCAACGCTTACCTTCTCGTGGTATTAGCTGACCTAGTTTAAAAGCTCTGTAGTGGTATTTCGCAATAGGATACAAACTTCAATACAATCGATAATAGGTGCAGTTTGTTGTGGAAAATTTCCAGCAATGTATCACGTACTCCTTTAGACCGACGATTACTAATTAAAATAAAATTAGTGTTAACAAAAATTGTATTCTTTTGTCCACTATATTTTCTCTAAGAACTTCTCATTCAGGCCGCATGGCACGAGCTGTGTTGCTACCACGTGACCGATGAACCCGATGACGTATGCGCGTAATAGGAAGTAGACTTGTATATCCATAGGTGTTCACGGTCCGGGTACAGCAACCAACGCTTTTCAAAATATATAGAACGTGTAGTGAATTCATCTATTGTCAGTTGTATATAGATATATAAAACGCCAAAGCAAGACCGGGGAACACAGAATAGCGAGTTAAAACAGTATATTGGGGTCGACAAAAAGACAGAGCGTGAACCGGTTCGGACGTGTTACTACTATATACCATACCTTGGGATTTCAATCAATGCACCTGGGTTTATCGGAGTTCCTTTGCATTTAGCCGACGCTCGATCAAAAAGAAGCAAGGGGAGTTTACACGGTCAGATTTTCAGTGGCCTACAAAGGCAGGATTTGGACTCCATCGCATTTTACTCTTTTGGTGCACGAGTAGGAGGCGTGACGCTTCCCCAAAACCAGGTAGGTCAAATCTTTATTAAGGTCTGTGTTGTTTTTTTTCACAGGTAGATTAACGGCCAAGATAGCCTGTGCGATATATATTGATCGGTCATGTTCGACCTTATGCCTATCATCGCTGTCGACCGCAATTGCAAATATCAGGCTATACATTTGATTATTAACTGCCCCGTTGATAATACGGGTATATGTTATACGATACAGCTCGGTATATTTTATATTTTTATATAATGGGGGGAGTTCAACAGTGGCTATGTGTCATTGCCACAAGGGAGCACGTGAAGGGCGGTGTGGAGGTACCACGTGGCACGGCACACTTTGTGTGACTAGTGCCCATTGTACCGCGATGGAGTGTTCAAGTATACACCAACCACCCAAACCAAAACGAGTCGGGCATTCACTCGTGATCGCGTGCGTATATTGTCTAACTACGGTACCGGTATACGTTATAGCCGGTATATTATTTTCTGCATAAATGATTATAAGGGCTAAATCTTTGATGTGTGTTTATGTCAACCCTATTCCGACTTGCAGTCCCAACCTGATATTTAATACTTTTGAATGTCCAATATATAGCAAAATTATCCAATATCATTTTGGGGTGGCACATAATCTGTTCTGCTATTCGGTTACTCTTTAGTTCGACCAGGTGATATATTATGTCAAGGGCCGAATGTATATAGTGTAAACCTGGGGCATTTGATATAAGAGTATATACAGAGTGTAGCGGTATATTACGAGTTTATTCCACATGTATACAAACATTAAGCATAGGCTACAAGCGTTTCCGCTAGATACACGCTCTGTACGAATTCTGGTAAAACTCGATTTTAGTTTAGGCTAGGGGCTACATTTGACAATTCAAGCGTATAAGATTTCTTCCGTATTGGCTATTAGCGAACGATATTACAGGCCAGAGTATATGCCATTTAAATGGCGATATATGGCGACCCAAAAAGGCAACTTAAAAAGAAAAAGAATATGCGAATAGTTCTACTGCAGGCCTACAAATAGACACTACAAAGTAAACTTGGTAGAACAATCCTTCGGTGTACATTGTACATTAATATTCATAATTATACTAATTCATAATTATTGTATGATAATATAGATTATTAATACGACCTATATCGTGATCTTCTCATACAATACAATAAACATTGTGGTGTTTTGCCCAAGACGGAAATATGTTTGTTGTTCTTTTTATCGTATTCTTAGTCATCAGTGAAATTCATTCGTATAAATAAACAATTATCACTTTGTCAATGCAATAAAAATAGCAATCAATTTATCATTTGGTCCGACGAGTGTTTCGTGATCAAACACACACAAACACCGTCTCCTTGGGCTATGAGAGACTGCTATTTCCAGTTCGTCTGTGTTAGAGAAACTGTGAGTTAAAAGATAGCAATGGGACTAAAACTCCCAACAGATTACCTTTCCTTTAATAAGGTCCATGCGTGCCCTGCATATTCATAGATTGTATAACCAAGTACACGACCATTAAAGTAAGAATTTCAGTAACATTACCGTTTTTTTTATAAGAAAAGTCCAGACTAAACAACAGCAAAACACAACTTTAAAACACAAGACTATATTTTAATGACAAACCGAAGCTATTACAAAAAACATTAATTGATTAGAGAGTTATCCCTATTTGTAGAAATTTACTATGACGAGTTTTGTGTCCTATTTTCGCTCTCAAACGAAGGATTTCGACACTTAAGTAAGACTATCACACTATTTTAGATATATCGAATCTTAAAAAAAACGTTTAATCCGTTTTAAGTGTTGCATCGTGCTTCCATAGTAAATCGGGTGATCTCCTGGGCATCCTCCAGATAATTGACACGTGTATCAAACATGGTTCCCCATTGAAATTGAACGACATGATTGTAACCTGACAAGTCGACGCCCATCCATTGATGGCTTTTGTATGGAGAATCCTTCAATGACGTTTTCTTCCATGTTAAATTTTAAGGCGCATATCTCTCAAAATGTCTGCAACTATGCTGCAGCTTAAAAAAAAACAAAAAAAAAAGACAGAAGCAGCTGTGGTGTTGTGATTATATATACGTCTCATGTCTATAGTTCAAACTATCATTTGTTTCAGAGGGAAAATGAAACTCTCTTTATACCTGTCACGATAGATGTCTCAATGACAGGTCGTGCACAATATTGAATAGAGTATTTATACAGGTGTGTACCGGTACACTGCGAAAAAAGAGAGTTTTTTTTAACACAATGTTGCGCTAATATGGCTTCAACACAAACATTTTGTGTTGGAATCACCACCAATTCGTGTTGAAATCAATATACATGTATCAACACAAAATCATGCCGTTTTCAACAGCTCAGTTCTTGCTGATTTTAAGACAAATTGTGTTATTTTCAACACAGTTATTGTGCTGAAATGGTTTCAATGCAATTTTTTTCGCAGTTTAAGTATGCACGTGGTGGTCTATATTATGAGCTACATATATATATGTATATATGTTTGAATAAACGTGTGGCTGGTTGAACGCACTTTATTGATGAATTACCTTACTCATTGCGGCATGTTGGCCACACCATGGCTGCCAGCCCGTGTAACACTTCGCATCTTCATACACGAGTCGACTTCTCCGTTCACACTTCGAATTACCGTACAGCCTTGATAGATCGTACCACCGAAAGAATTCAAATCCGAGGTGTATATTTCATCTACGACTGTGTACACTGAAAAAAAAAATTACTCAAAATTTAAGGAATATTCCCCGACTATTACACCAGCGAAATATTCCTTAAAATTTAATAACATGGTAAGGAATATTCCTTTGTTATGTTGAGGAATATTCCGTATAGTTACGATCGTTCCTCTTAATGATTGTATAAACCGGAAGTGACAAGATACGTATGACAGGAAAGCAATAACCCACCAACACGGCATGTTTCGAAATTCAAATGGATTCGAGGTTAAGGACGTTTCCTGTTTATTTATAAATTCCTTTGAACAGGTTAGACAGAGCCACCTCTCTAAAATGAAGGTGAAAAAGGTCGTTTTTGGCCAATTAATTCAAGAATATATCGAATGAAGAGACATCCATCATAGGCGACCATGGACATTTTTATCCGCATCATTTCATAAGAATAGACAACTTGTTTTGTTCTCTATTAACAATCAGTGTATGCACACTTTCATTGGAAAACCACTGTTGCGACATGCAACAATAGTTAAGGTCGCCTGAAGATTTTGGAGCGTTTAGGAATAAGTTAAAAGTTATTAAACAAAAACGACCATTTTTACCTCCATTTTAGAGAGGTATTTCTCTCTAACCCGTTGAACAGAACGGGTGGGCAGATATATCAAGGCAAATTCGAAGTGTGAACGGAGAAGTCAGCTTGTGTATGAAGTTGAACAGTTCACTCTCTTATAGTGCATACTTTAGCACTTGAGCACGTTCTCAATTGCAGCTTCCCACTGTAGTTCAAGTTAATTCCTGGACAATGCTGTCTTGCCTTGGTGTCGGCGACATTGGTGCACAGCACGCGGGACACCGTGAGCTTCGGGTTGTTCTCTTGATCTTTCTTCTATGTTTATAACATGGAGCGGGTTTTTGAATTATTGATAACTGGTGTAAATATTATAATACGGATAAAATATTCCCACCATTCCAAGAAAGGACCAACAAGCTTACATTCATGATAACCCTGGCAACCTCAGGTCGAAAATCAAAGTTCTTCGATTTGATACACAGAGTACTTGGTTCAGAGAGATAATTTATCCAACGGCAAAGGTTCGTCTTGAAGAAAAGTTACTTCCGTGATATGATGTTACATGCTTATACTTCGTCTGTTTGGCCATTCAAGACCGCGATGCTATTTTTTATTTCGCTATCTGGCTTGCATGGACTTGTATTTTTCACACGAATGGGTGTGTCGTATATATGCCCCTTGTGGAAAACTAATGAGTTTTGAAGTGTAAGTTCATGCATGACCCGTGGCAGTCCTATATGGTGCATTTGCGGGGCCTTGGATATTTTCAGCCGCGAGCTGACATGTATATCATCTGTTTAGGCTGATACATACTATCATGTCGTGTATATCGGCACGTGTCCGGTTATATATTACCAGATATGTGCCCGGACCATTTTAGTGTCGATGACCAGTACGCAGCTTTAGACAATCAGAAGCACGCTTGACTTTATTCCTCTGGAGTTCGTCATTTCCGCGCATCTCTACAGAAACTCACTGAAGAGAAAATTATCTTTGATCTTGGCGCGTAGACGACGTGGCTGTTACAAAATACCCAGACTGCTCGGCAATCGACATTAAGATCGGCTATCGACATTTATATGCAAAACAACTCCGGGAAAAGGAGGTGACCGTCCACTGTAGTCAGATGTACCGCCCAGATAAATCTCTGGTGTATGAAATGTAATCTTGATAATATCACATTCAATATTCAAATCAGGTCCGTGTAACCTTGCACAGTTCAATGTTCGTTTTTGGTTTATTAAAATCAAAAAGTGGAATTTGAAAATTGACGGACAAATTCAATTTTTGATTTTGAGAAACCAAAAACGAAAAACGAAAATTGAACTGTGCAAGGTTACACGGACCGAATCGGAGCAAACTTTTTTTAAGTCAAAATAGATTTGTCCCGTGATAATTTAACATGGAAACGGCTTTCCCGGAATCGTTTGTACAACATTTAGTGGCAAACCTCTCTTACGCGAATCAGTAGACTTCTGCAGAGTAATCAGGTTCTGTCACGTACTATCCCAATCTGATAATATAATATATCCGTGACCACTGAACCACATCCAGGTTGTATGGCTATGGTGACGTAAAGCAGGTCTTGTCAAAACCTCCGCAGGATATTTGTCAAATTGACATATATCACAACATTTTCCGGATAATAGTCTTTAAACGTATGCGTATAGTTTAATGTTTCATGGCCCAGTTCGGAGAAAAAGTCGTTTCCACGCGCGGATATCCGTTGTTCCGGGATACAAACCTCAAGATAAGCGTTGCGGCTGTACAACTCATACACAGTACAAAATATTTTCTTACGATTTGTTGCATTAGAAATTACGTTTTGACATTTTAAGTCCGCAAATGTTTAGACGGCAATTCAGTGTAACTACACAAAACTGAATATATTGAAACACTTTTTGGTTGCTCTTAAACAATAAAAAAAGGATCTGTTAATTTTCTCCACTTAGGTCGAAACGTACTTTTTTTCATCCTATAAAAAAAAAGAAATGGAGAACTGACAAGAAATTATTTCTTACAAAACTGAGAAACATTAAGAAAATATAAGACCATATTTCTTATAAGTCTCCCAATCTTGATTTTTCTTGGTATGATTTTTCTTGGTATGGGGCAACCAAAATGTTCTTTGATATATCAATTTTTGTTTAGTTAACTCATTTGTCCTCTGATTAAGTGCACTGTCTTAAAAGAGGCAAGAATGTAATTTCTTTAGTAAGAATTTCAAAGAAAATGTCTAGAAAATATTTGTTATTGTGTACGATCATTTAACCAGCGTCGGACGAACGTTCCTTACTTTCCATGATTTTTTTTCTCTCTAACGAAGAACACACTCAATGTGTATGCATCTCCGTAACGGTATCGTCTTTTCTCTCTAATGAAGAACACACTCAACTTGTATTCCTCTGCGTAACAATAAAGTATTTTCTCTCAAATGAAGAACACACTCAATGTGTATTCAGCTCCGTAACGGTATCGTTTTTCTCCCTGAGGAACACACTCAATGTGTGTTCATCTCCGTAACGATATGGTATTTTCTTCCTGATAAAGAACACACCCAACGTGTATTTATCTGCGTAACGGCAAAGTCTTTTCTCTCAAATGAAGAACACACTCAATGTGTATTCAGCTCCGTAACGGTATCATTTTTTCTCCCTAATGAGGAACACACTCAATGTGTAGTCATCTCCGTAACGATATCATCTTTTCTTCCTGGTGAAGAACACACCCAACTTGTATTCATCTGCGTAACGGTAACATTTTTTCTCTCAAACGAAGAACGCACTTAATGTGTATTCATCTCTGTCACAATGCCCCATTTTCTCCTCATGGTGCCATCGTCTCTGCAGTGGTGTCCTTTTCCGTAACGGTGAAAACAATTAATGCGTCATCATCTCTACAATGATGAGTCGTCTTTCTCCGTAACGGAGAATACAATAAATGTACCATCATCTCCGTTATGGTGTTATCTTTTTTCCGTAACGGTTTGTTTTTACAACGAAAATATACATGAGTGTGATAGGCGATTGGCTGTGCTGTATGAGGAGTATCTTCCCGCGGAAAATGTTATTTTCAAGCCAGAGTTCACGAGGTCCCTCGACAACTGCTGCAGTACGGCTTCACGGGTGGAAACCGAAATGCGCTTAACAGGGGTAGTGCGAGTTTCCGGCATCCCGCTATGCAGAATCATACAAAGCTGTTTGGTCGAGTTGATAAATAAGCATTTCCTACCGATATAAGGATTTTGTTTGCAAAACTCTTCTACCAGTTTGGCTTTCCACCGTTCACTGGAATTTTCTTAAAATTTAAGAAGTATTCCCCGACTATTACACCAGCGGATATTCCGCTGGTGTAATAGTCGGGAAATATCCGCTGGTGTAATAGTCGGGGAATATTCCTTAAATTTTTATGGAATTTTTTTTTGTGTTGGCTATGGACGAACCGTACACGAAAGAGATGGTAGCGTCCATCCAGAACGTCGTGATGTTGTGTAACGTTGACGACTTAACTCGGAACAACATTATGAGATACTGCTGATGGAACCTTTCATGAAACGTCACTGGATAACAGAATTGGCTCCTATTATGTCAGATTCCATGGCTTAAGGAGAGACAACATTGTTGGAGGTTGATCGCTAATTTTGCGATGACATACTCGTTCAAATCCCTGTTCCACAATACCTCCTAATTGTTATGAAATTTATTCATATTTGCAATATGGTGTTCAAGATCAAGAAGCATATTTTGAAAGTAGTATCAAAAGCATTAAATTCCCCGGAGATTTCTCGAACTTGTACTTCGCCGGATGAAGACTGAACAATATACGGTATGCGATTAAGTACTGGATATCACTTCGCAATAGCGGAGATGTTCGATTACTAAGCTATCTTAACAATAGAGTATGGGACCCAAATGCGCAATTTCTTGTTATTATCCCTTATACACAGTTTGTGAGGAAGTACATGTATGTATGCATGTATTATGTGGTCTCCATCATATTTCAAAATATTTCTTATTAGGTCAATATGAATTATAGCTATAATATTGAGCAATATTTTCATCGTTTGTCACCAGAAATTCATGTTACAATATAACATACTATTCTGAGATACATTTAGAAATAAATACTGAGGATATCAAACCTAATGTAACTTTAATTTTTAAGATAATGTTTTTAATTTGTAAAATATTCTGTGAATTATTCTACGCATGCATTCTGGGCAACAACAACTAATAAAACGACCTTCAATAAACGAAACTGCTTTGAGATTCCGATATCAGTTTATGGTGGAAAGGAAAAAAAATGTCCCAGGAAACAAAGTCCCTTCTCTTCAACCTGTAACCATCTGGGCCATCTATACATCTAAGACTGACCCTGTGATCGTGTGTATCCATTTTCATCCTACTTTCGGCAACTGCGAGATTTTCTGAAATCAATACCACGTGACTTCGTCAGCCAATCAGCTGAAGTCTACCGACGTAACCTCAACCTCACCCGCCATTTTCGAGTCATGTGCTGCCCTACTTGTTCAAAATTACAAATCTACATCGCCTCTTGGGTGATACGAAAGTTATTCATACCTATATCTTTTGTAAGCCCAGGCAATATCTGTTTCCGAAGTGGTATGAAAACCTGTAATTTATCAGATTTCTCCAGCCTGTTCTCCGCCGGATGAAGGCTGAACAGAATCCGGTAAAGTACCGGATATCGCTCCGCGATAATGGAGTCACACGATTCGCAAGCCGTCTTATGGATGGCGAAGTGTACGCAAATGCCTTCTCTTTAGGAAAATCAGGAAGAATGCCCTAACTGGGTTAGATATAGATGGGAGCCGGGACATAATTTCTTTCCAACCGGACATTCTATCTCTAGACACCGGTATGACTTCAGCTCTACTCCAATCAGTTCATGTTTCATTAATTCAGCATGTGCAATTAACCACTACGTGTATGTTCATCAATTATAAATAATCGTTCCCCATTATTACACTGGCCCTGTATTCTTCTCAACGATTCATATATCACAGTTGCCTGGCTTGTGGGACATTTGATGCTAGATGAATACGCAGGCAACTGTGGTTCATATTTAGATACCGTTTGTTCACGTAAAACTTCTATAACGAGCCGTCAACATATTGAAAGGAAGCTCGAGTATTTTCAGCAAAAATGCAGAAATTGGTTATCATTATATACCGCAAAAAGAATTAAGATGTAAAATATTCATTTTCTATTCCCTTGTTTACCGCACGATTTGTTTCGGCAGCTGAGCCCAATTGGCCGCTCACAGCGAACATTTTGTTGTATCCCAACTCACACTACGAACATTTTGTTGTATTGGAACAAAAACACTGTTCAGAACATGTTTTGTCTGCAGTGTGAGATGCCCAAAAACACGAACATTCTGTTCGATGGACAAGTTCGTGAAATCAAACATGTTTGGTTTTCGGAACATGGTTTTCGGAACATGTTTTCGTCCTCAAAACAGTTGTTGTCTTCAGTGTGTGGTGATCGCGAACATGTGTCCGAACATTTACCAACAGTTATCCAATCAACTGGCAGCTGTCGGTCATGTGACGAAGTCGCTCTCACATGACACAACAAAGTGGCAGAAAGTTCATGTTTCCGGGCACCTCTCATATTCTGAACAGTGTTTTTGTAAAATGTTCGTAGTGTGAGTTGGGCGAACAAAAAACACGAACAAACTGTTCTGTTCTAATACAACAAAATGTTCGTAGTGTGAGTTGGGTTTGTGTTCCGAGTTGTTTTCATCTGCTGTGTGCTGGGCCCAAAAACAGAAAACATCTCTTCGGAACAAAAGTTCGTGAGATCATACTTGTTTGATATTGCGAACACGTTTTGGCCCGGGAGCAAGTTTTTGTGCGGTGATTGCGAACATTTCTCGGAACATTTTCGAGTCGCGCCCATGTGACATAGGAGACTACGTCAACTTGTGGCGCTGGCGGTTTGTTTCGAGATGAAATGAACAGGCAAAAACACGAAACAATGTTTTTGTTCTAATACAACAAAATGTTCGCTGTGTGCGTTGAGCTTTATGGGAGTGATCGGGTCGCAGATAAACGCACGTGTCCTCTGTCAACAGCAATGAAAACGTGCAGTGAATCTGTAATCACTGTGGTCATTGTTGTCATTATATAGATATCATTTGCGTACACTTCGTCATCCATAAGATGGCTTGCGAATCGTGTGCCGCCATTATTGCGGAGCGATATCCGATACTTTACCGTATACTGTTCGGTCTTCATCCGGCGGAGAACAGGTTCAAGAAATCTGATAAATTACAGGTCTTTCATACAGCTTCTCAAACATAGTTAGCCTGGACTTACAAGAGATACAGATACGAAGAACTTTCGTATCATCGAAGAGATGTTGTAGATCTGTAGTTTTGAACAAGTAGGACAGCACGTGACTCGAAAATGGCGGGTTACGTTGGGGTCACGTTGGTAGAGTTTAGCTGATTGGCTGACGACATCACGTGGTGTTGTTTTGGGGGGAATCCCCGTTATAATTGCGGAAAGTAGGCTGAAAACGGGTACACACGATCCCAGGTTCAGTCTTACCATGTATAGATGACCCATATGGTTACAGGTTGTATAGATATGTCTAACCCTATACCGAACTTGCTCCAAATGCCATTCTTTTTACTAATTTTCTACAGGCTTCCCAAAATGAGCGGAAATTCAGTCTATTGGTATACGTCTATTTGAACTTGGCGCAAGTCCATCCTGTCCTAATGTATGCCATACAGATCCATCCTGTTCTTGTGTACGTCATACAAAAGAACATTTCTTAAGATAACACATATATGTTCACGCACCAACGCTACGATTGTTATAGTTTATTTTAGGAACGGTCGGTACTGTAACAGTAATTATGAAGAACAAACGTATTCTGTCCATATTTGTACCTAATTCCCCCAAATCGCAGTGGAAATGGCTATTCAGAGCTATATATAGCAGGTTTCAAGTTCACAAATAATAAAGCAATAAATATATAAGCTGACGTAATTTTCGCTGAATCATTGTATCGCGAACCTACGTCTCCAAGCGACTCGGGCACATTTATGGTACTTCAGGGAATTATTGACCACGGTGTGACCTTGGAAAAAACAGATGCCAAATATATGATGATTCATAGAGTAGTCCTGAATGACGCGTCATCATCACCCCTGACAACAGATGTTTATTCACACCGGACTGGATCCTCGGAAGGTGTCATTGTCCAATAGTGGTTTCATGCTGTGGCAATTTTGTTAGGTCTATTTGCAAATTATATTTTCTGTATTTTAAAATAGCGTGGATTATGCCTCGGACATTTTCATCCATTTACTTATTGTAGCATTGTTTGTTTTTGTTTTCTTCAAAATTCTCTAATGAAATATCATCGTCGTACATAACAATATGTACGATAGATGGTATAGATGGCTACTGCCAAAGCCGGGATATGTCGTATAAAGACAGACTGTCTGAGCTGAAACTTCTACCATTGAGCTACAGGCGAGAAATTAATGATTCTGTGTTTTTGATAAAATGTATGCAAGGAGACTACGACCTCGACATAAAAAAATATGTTTCATTCAAATCTCCAAATAACAAAATGAAAATGCCCAAATTCAGATCCGAATCATTTCGTCACTCGTTCTTTAATCGAGTGTTTTATACGTGGAACCTGAAGCCGTACGAAAATACAGTAGTACCTTTGAGCTTAAATGCTTATCGTTCACAATTAGTGAGGTATTATATTAATATATTTATCGAGAAGTTCGATTCCGAGAATTCTTGTTCGTGGGTCAGCACATGTCACTGTCCACGCTGTCGCCTGGTGTAATCAGTGTTGTGTGCTTGCTACATACCTTCAAGCCATACCTATTGTTAATTGTTTTCATCATTTTTACGTTGGAACACCAAGCCGTGATCAAATATTTATACATCAATCTTGTGATAAATCTCATATTTTACAGCAGAACGGCATGCCTAAATTTAATTGTGTGTATATATCCATGAATTTTTATCAATTCGTCTTTAATTTTTATATAATTGTTTTTCCTTCTTATATTTATATATGAGTTACTTGTGTGTATGAATGTATTGATGTATGTGGAGAGTGCTTTACTATAGGTGCTGGTCACCTGTTGCACTCATCCTGATTTGATTTCGAAGTCTAATAAATAAATAAAAATAAATGCCATATAATACGCTAATTTACTAAAACAAAGGTTGAATGTACTTATCGGCCACCGTATAGATATATGTGGATCGTATCAGTACATGCAACACTTACCGGCCGCCGTTCACCACATTATAATTACACGAGGACGATTTTGGGAAATGTAAAGGGGAATATCACATATAAGAGGATGCATATCAAGGTATAATAGCCTATATATAACAGTTCCGTGTGGAAAACTTTAACGGTCAGATCAATAAAAAGAAATGAGCCGCCAATTGGCGATCTTGAACATCTGTTTGGGTTTTTTATTTTATTAACGAGCAAAGTTTGTCCATCATGCTGGACAATTTTTGTTAAAAGTCGACCTGTACAAACCGTTCAAGTTCATCACAAGGTATATTTATAAATGTTATTACGTATTGCCGTACTATTTCCCATTAAGTGAAATCCATCCAAAGTAAATCATGGATATGGAGAAGTGCAAATAAGCTATCATTTTAGTTGTTCGTTTCAGCTATACCGAACTTGATATTCGATTGCGAAATCGAAATTCGTGTTTTAAACAAATACTATTCTCTATTCAACTATAGCTTCTGCTAAAAAAATCTATAGTGTGCACAGACATATTACCGCCCTGATCTGGTACCCCCGCTAACACTGTCTTCTATCCATGCATTGACAGGCGGATTTATTTTTCAATGTCCACTTGTGAGCAAAATGATTCTCCTAGCGAATATTCATAACCGTTGGGCCCCGACATCAATGACTATCTGAGCGAATATATTCCTAACTTTTGGGCCCATGCACCAGATTGTCTGAGCGAATACATTCGTACCCTTTGAGCCCCTACACCGATGATTCTCTGAGCGAATATATCTTTTTGGGCACCTACACCACTGATTCCTAAGCTCTCAGTGGGTTTCCTGAATTTACCTGAAGTAGCTCAAGCTGCCGAAAGTAATTTAATGGATAGATTTGTCCCTAAGGTCAGCCTCACGCGTGTATTTAGATGACAACACAGACTGTTTGTAGTCGAGAGTATATCCGCAATATTGTTTACATATATATATACGATATGGCGGCATATTACTCTCAATTCCAAGCAGATTGTACCTGGACATTTTTGGTGATTCGAATGAGTTCTTTTGTCGATGCCTCTATTATAGAATTTTGTACATTTCATCTCTCGCGCTTGTTTTGAATTTGCATGTCGGTATTCCAAGCCTGCGGCTTTGCTTTGACTTCCCCTGTCGATTTCAGCTCGACATCAAAGCAGTTTGGCCTGGAATGAAATTCAAACCTGTCACATCTCATACCTCACAGCGGATTGGCCTAATCAACTAGCTTAGCGCGTTCACTGATTGGGTTGATTTATGCGAAACCCTTTGCTCTATTTATATCCAGAACTCGTACGGACAACTAAATCAAGCCAGTGTATCGATCCTAACAGATCGATCTATACACTGGAATTACGGAATATTATATCTGAATTCAGCCCTATATAAATCCCGTGCAAATTTGAAACTACTATTGTTAGCCAATCAGGTGAATAGCTTGTTGAAACAATTTCAAAACCATGCTCTCATTAATTACACACGGTAGCACGTGGTCTAATATATAAACATTATCCTGAAACAATATCCAAATATGGCATCATTTTCAGACAGTGTGTGTGGAAAGCCGTACTGATCAAAGAGTTTAATCCCGCCGAAAAGATTGTGCCGTGTGAAGATGTTAATCTCCGTGAAGTGAACGTCAATCATTGTCAGAGAGAAAAGGTAGAAATGGCCGTGATTGGCTTATTATGGGATCTCATAGAATATCGGCGAACATTTCTCACGAAGTTTTCATAGCGTTACGTCTAGATGGTATTCCTCTGATTTACCATCTTGGTTTACCTAGGTTGTTGCTAACCGTGCAATTATTGAGTGTTTTAGCACTGTTGTGTGAAATGCACATTTGGCAAGTGCAGGTGTTCATTGGGAGATTCTATTTTACAAGGCGGGAGAGGAAGGGGTCATCTGCTTCATACAACCGAATAAACACACAAATAAATTACAAGACGGAATTTCTTTCTGAAGTTTACGTGCAATTTTCATCGTGAAATTGATGAACAAAGCGACACAAATAGACCTATCCCAAGTATGTTTCACAGAGCCTACCTCAGATGACAGAATAAATGTCCATTTGAGAGACCACATAAACTCGTTCACTGACATTGGCACGATGCCAAACGAGACGAGATCATCATTGGACGAGTTTTTTTTTCAACGAAGGGGAGAAAGATTGTAAAAGTTTTAAATATGGTTTCAAATGGAAACATTATTTCTTAATTTGATCATACTTGTAGAGAAGATGACATCCTTTGTATCTTCACTTCCTCTAGGTTCCTAATTCCCTGGGCTGGGGGTTGGATGTTATTGAGCCGCTGATTAATCAAAGAACGGTATTCAAGCACAACACCAGAAACAGCTAGGGCAAATCCTTTTCATACCATCATCGCATACCCAAGTCGAACACTACACGTGACAAAACGTTTAACCTGAAATGTGAAGATGTCTTCATACTGGTTTCAGTATATATTAAATCAGGAATAACAGTGTTTAGGACTTCTTGATCTCCCCATCGGTGTCCATGGTGCTAATTATACTTGAACTTGATTTGTGGATATCGGTTGAAGATCTAGATATTATCGCGGTGTGAAACGCTGTTACACCTGGGCGGATCTCTCTATACAGCATATTTAATGACCTACTCAGACATATACGATATCTCTTTATGGACGTGACATGGTTTTAGTCAGTGCTGATCAGGTGATGTGTCATACGTGTGACTATTATATATGAATGCCGGTTAATGTCGCCAGATGTTTACCCGAACTCGTAATTTAAATCGGTGTGCGAGAAATGAATATCGACCTTACTGAAGAGAAAATATTTTACGTAGATGATTTCGGCTGTCAGAACAAAACTGTCAAAACAGTTTTTAGAACTACAAAAAATGGTTGCAACTGGGCTGCATCCACTTTTAGTAGTTCGAGATAACCACAGAATTGGCAGTTCATAATACGTTTTATGTGGTATATCAATACGCCTTTCGAACTACCAAAAGTGGATGCAATCTGAAAACGATCTTAACGCTGCGTTCTTGTGACAGCCTAGTCACCTATTCCTAATCAAAGATATTTCGCAACCATTTTTGGTAGTTCGAGCTACCACGATTATTTCTAAATTCAGCACGTGAAACTCTTGTGGAAATCATGAATAAATCATAACATATGTGAATTCACGTCATCTTAGATAAAGGATTGCCCCAGTAATAGCAAAAACTTCCACTTATGAAATTGAAAAAAAACAACATAAAAGAAAATTGCCTGCATGTTGCTTCGCAAATTGTTTGACTAAAGTCACAAAACATACTCTCCATGTTTTAGATTCAAATTCGTCAGACCGTAATTTGATACAAATTCAGGAGTTTGCCTGGCTGTTTTTGTGACCCCATAAGTTTATGATTTATTTCTCATTTTGCTTCGGTACCTTTCTCGACAAGTATAAATTTCCGTGTGTCACCTTGTATAATGCAGATAAACTGTTGACGGCTATCACGGACATCATAAAGGCGTGTATTTAAATATAATATGACACTCGACTTCATGAGTCGTAAATTATGAAAGAACTACAACTCGTGTATGTCAAGGTGACAAATTTCAAATCTATATCTCTGTTTTCACATCAACTTTTGCTCGGCTACTTTCGATCATTTCCGTTTGAGGTAGGGGACAGTTTACGATAAGAGTTTGTTCTACGTACTCTACTTGTTGCTGATTCAGACGGGCACATTGCGCCTCGTTGGCCGCTAGGGAGCGCTTTATCTGTGTTATCCAATCGCCAATCATTGTGCTCTAATGTTTGTTTCATAGACGGAATCCTTATACTAAACACCGATTGGCTAGTAGTTGAACACGTGATACTGCACGTAACACAAACTGTGATAGAACTGACTGTTGTTAATAAACCCTTGATTTCTTTTCACTTTTTGAGGCTCCTCCAATTTGGCGCCACTAGCTCGACGATAAGACTGAATGTGTATATGTGACTGCACCTCGCCGTTCGTTTGTTAAAGAATACCATTACCGGTTTGAAACAACGTCTGAGATACAGTTTGGAGCACAGAAGAAATTGTTGTAAACAATGATTTAAATTCTAGACGCGTTATCATTTAATCTGAAGTACTACATAAATGACGATCCCTTTCATTTTGGTCGCTGAAGTTAAAAAATAACCACAAAAAAACGTTTATCAAATCGATCACCATTGGCCATCGGTGATTGGATATTCAAAGAGCCCCTAGTGGTATAGAGGTGCAAAAAGTGCCGGTATTAATGGCTGAACAAAGAGAGTAAAGAATGTAGGAGAGTCGCAGATTAAATGAGCATAACGACAGCCTGCTCTGTAACACATTATTTATACATATGTATCCAAACCATGGCATATCTAACAATAGATATTGTCTCAAAGGTCAATTGTGCGGTTCATAAACATACAAAAAAATAGTCCGATTTTGGACCATAGCTACTTTTATACGAGCACGTGTGTGCCCGATTGGGAGGAGTTCCGATTGGGAGGAGTTCCGACTGATTCAATGTATGTCCATATCACGAATGTCCGTGTGTGTTCGTTTCGGTTCACGAAACCTTCAGTCACGTTTACAATTGCTTTGTAGTTATTTGTTTTTGAATTCGGTGGTGTGTGACTTTAAGGAGGATAAAAGGAAACCATTTATTTACGACCCCAACATTCCTCTGAAGAAGCAATTATGACTCCAGTGTTATATCGTATGTCTTCTGTCGTTGATACGCTCGTGAGATTCAACTTCGTAATGTCAGGGTTGAAGGTATGCCTGACCTTGGAGACAGGCCTGTTATTAGGCAGTTAATTTAAGAAAAAAACATCCATATAATTTGTTTTTAAATTTATGTAAGCGAAATTGATTAAAGAAGCGGAAGGGTGCTCTCATAATCATTCGGAAGATCGATACATCTATGATGAAATTGAAATGGCTCAGTCTCACGTTTGATTTTTGGTCTATGGCAAGAGGAATACATTCGTTCAAGAACCAGTCAAAAAATGAGTTTGAAGCTATGTGGTTATATTGTTGATTGGTCGTCGTCGACGGATGTTTCAGCTGTATTGTAGCTAGATCTTTGTTGACTAATGTCTTGGCTGCCTTGTTGATAGCTCTTTGTTGATGAATGCCATGGGTGTCTCGTTGATAGCCCCTTTTTTGTGAATGACTCAGCTGTCGTGTTGGTAGTTCTTTGTCGAAGAATGTCCTGTTGATAGCTTTTTTTTATGAATGTCTTGGATGCCTTCTTGATAGCGACTTGTTGTCGAATGACTTAGCTCTGTCTTTTTCGTAGTTCTTTGTTGATGAATGTCCTGGTTGCCTGTTGATAGTTCTTTGTTGATGAATGTCTTAGATGCCTTGTTTATAGCGTCGTTGTTGTCGAATGACTAAACTGTCTTTTTGGTAGCTCTTTGTTGATGAATGTCCTGGTTGCCTTGTTGATAGCTCTTTGTTGATGAATGTCTTGGTTGCCTTGTTGATAGCGACTTACTTATCTTGTTGGTAGCTCCTTGTGCATAGTTCTTTGTTCACGCATGAATGCATCGACTGTCTTGTTGATAGCTCCTTGTTGATGAGTGAATTCGGGGTCTTGTTGGTAGCTTCTTGTGCATAGCTCTTTGTTCATGAATGCATCGACTGCCTTGATGATAGCTCGTTGTTGGTGAGTGAATTCGGGGTCTTGTTGGTAGCTTCTTGTGCGTAGCTCTTTGTTCATGAATGCAGCGACTGTCTTGTTGATATAGTTCTTTGTTGGTGAGCGAATTCGGGGTCTTGTTGGTAGCTTCTTGTGCATAGCTCTTTGTTCATAAATGCACCAGCTGCCTTGTTGATAGCTCCTTGTTGGTGAATGACCTAGCTGTCTTGTATGGAACTCTTTGTTGAGGAATGTCTTGTCTGCCTTTTTGATAGATATTTCTCAATGAGCTTCTTGCTGATGAATGTTTTGCCTGCCTTGTTGATAGCCTCCTATTGGTGAATGCTCTATGTTGATCGTTATTCCTTGATGTCTTGGCTACCTTGTTGATCGTTATTTCTTGGTGAATGTCTTGGCTGCCTTGTTACTCGTTATTTCTTGATAAATGTCTTGGCTTCCTTGTTCATAGCTCCATGTTGATGAATGCCTTGGTTGCCTTGTCGGTAGCGCCTTACACCAAGTCATGTTATTGACGACTTGGGGCTCAAATGATTGAAACTGTTCACCGCATTTGACTAAAAAAAAAACACCTTGCGGAAGGGAGGATTCAACCATTGTACATAGCTTGTTATAGTGGCTTCCTTTATATACAAAATTAGAAAAGATCGGGAATGAAGCGCTATCGATTTTCAAAGGGGCAATTTGTGTAATAAGCACTATCTAGTACACGCGATGTAAAGAGCGGTCTGTTTGACCTTTGTAGTACTTTTAACTCGAGAACATTGCACCGTGTGTTACATATGTGCGGTCTTCAATCAACTCAGAGGAGTGCTTCAGGCTGATTTATGGATTTTATTTCTACCTAAATGCCGTATATATCTACATTGATTATAAACGTAGGTTGTCCCAGAAGTCGTCCAGCTTTCGTCATCGAAGCGCAAGGTACACGCAATTGTTTCCTATAAGCATGCCTCATGGCGCTTCGAAGGTCCAACTAAATACATTCATATGTACAACATGGCGGCATATACTCTCGACTCCAAGCAGCCTGTCGGAGCATACATGGCATTTTAATTATAACAGTGTGCGTATATCATATTGTATATGTCATATTCGGTCCGCTAATATGCGGTAAGTGACTTTCTATTCCAAAATTACACGGGGGGTAGGGGGGGGGGGAGGCCTGGGAAGGCGCCCCCACCCCCTCCTCCTATTTGTTGTCATTAGAGGGCAAAAGTTGCTTTCCATACTATATATGTGGGTCTCAAGTTCCACAAGAAAATATAAAATAATCCAAGATGGCCGCTATGATGATATCACAGTGACGTCATCTTCTCGGAAGCCATTTTCCTCATTTTTTTTACCGATTTTTCGATCTTTTTTTCTCTCCAAAACTAAAAACTACGGTTATTTATATGATAGAGGTGATAGTTTTGGAAAAACAAATTACTGGGTCGCAGCGACCAGATAATTTTAGCAGTGTAGAGACCTATACGCAAGTTGCTGAATATAATATTCACGGCATACAATCGATAGTGCATCTCTAGGGGTACTCGCTCACTCTTGGAGATATAAAAGGCTCCACCCGGGGTCCTCTGTCTACCTGGCCGTGATCTGTGATTCGTGGATAAAGTCTCAAACTATTATTATATAGTAAACTGTATTTCATAGACCATTAGAGATGTTGGTGTATATATCCACACAAGAGTCATACTCGTATAAACCATAGTTTCGTGAATCCAACCAACTCCGCCGACTAGAAGCACATCAAGACTTCAAACCATCTCACATTTCTATTGAGATGCATCTTCGCAAGTCCAGGTAAATCCTGAATCCTCGCAGAGGGTTTACCTGGACATTTTCGGTGATTCGAACGAGTTCTTATGTCGATGCCTCTAATATACAATCTCGTACATTTCATCCCCCCCCCCCCACCCCCGCGCTTGTTTTGAATTAGCATGTCTGTATCCCAAGCCTGTTTGCTTCGACTTATGATGTGGATTTCACCTTGATATCAAAGCAGTTTGGTCCGCGATGAAATTCAAACCTGTCACATCTCATACCTCGCAGCGGATTGGCAAAATCAACACGCTTAGCGCGTTCACTGATTGCGTTCATTTCCAGGAAGCCCATTGATGTATTTATATCTAGAATTATTATGGTTAACTAACCAAGCCAGTGTATCGATCCTGACGGATCAATAGATACACTGGCTGGCAAGGATGGTTGAGATGCCGCGACCTGGATATCATTTCCAAAGTCCTCCGCCTGAAATAAAAGCAGCTCCGCAAAAGATCCTTTTTGTCCCCCGCTACTTAGTAGGGGGGGGGGGGGGGGGGACTTAGAAACACCGGTGTCCGTAATTCCGTAATTCCGTAAGATTTTCTTGTCCGGACAATAACTCGTGAACGATTGGACCGATCAACTTCAAACTTGGGGTGTGCCTTGACATTGGCGAGAGGACGGTTGGGATTGTTTTTCAGCAATGTGCGTAATCCAATATGGCCGCCGTCAGCCATTTTGGATTATAAGCAGTCGGATCTTAGATTTTCTTGTCCGGACAATAACTCGTGAACGACTTAACCGATCAACTTCAAACTTGGGGTGTGCCTTGACATTGGTGAGAGGACGATTGGGATTGTTTTTCAGCAATGTGCGTAATCTAATATGGCCGCCGTCAGCCATATTGGATTATAAGCAGTTGGATCTTAGATTTTCTTGTCCGGACAATAACTCGTGAACGATTTAACCAATGAACTTCAAACTTGGGGTGTGCCTTGACATTGGTGAGAGGATGGTTGGGATTGTTTTTCAGCAATGTGCGTAATTTAATATGGCCGCCGTCAACCATATTGGATTATAGGCAGTTGGATCTTGTCCGGACAATAACTCGACAACGATACAACCGATCTACTTCATATGTGGGGAGTGCCTTGACATAGTTGAGAGGAGGATTAGGATTGTTTTTCAAGGACGTGCTTAATCCATATGGCCACCATCAGCCATACTGGATTTCATTGGATTTTAAGCAGTTTGATCTTGTCCGGACAATAACTGGAGTACGATTTAACTGATCTACTTCAAACTTGGGGAGTGCCTTGCCATTGGTGAGAGGACGGTTGGGATTTTTTCAGCAATGTGCATAATCCAATATGGCCGCCGTCAGCCATATTGGATTATAAGCTGTTGGATCTTAGATTTTCTTGTCCGGACAATAACTCGTGAACGATTTAATCGATCAACTTCAAATTTGGGGTGTGCGTTGACATTGGTGAGAGGACGGTTGGGATTGTTTTTCAGCAATGTGCGTAATATAATATGGCCGCCGTCAGCCATATTGGATTATAAGCAGTTGGATCTTGTTCGGACAATAACTCGAGAACGATTCAACCGATCTACTTCATACCTGGGGAGTGCCTTGACATTGTTAATTGAGAGGAGGATTAGGATTGTTTTTCAAGGACGTGCTTAATCCAATATGGCCACCATCAGCCATACTGGATTTCATTGGATTTTAAGCAGTTTGATCTTGTCCGGACATTAGCTGGAGTACGATTCAACTGATCTACTTAAAACTTGGAGAGTCCCTTGACCTTGGTGAGAGGACATTCATGTATTATGTTTTATGGATGTGCATAATCCAATATGGGCGCAATCCGCTGTATTAGATTATGTTAAGCTCATCAGCGATATCTCCGTTTTCAAATCATACTCTTCATCAATGATATGAGATATCATCGACCAAAAAAAAAATCGACCATAGAGGTCCATGGCCCCCGCAGCAGCAGTGCCAGTTATGGTGGATGTAATCCACCATAACTGGTGCTGCTAGCGGGGGACATGGACCTCTATGGTCGATTTTTGTGCTTGTTATTCAGTTGTATAAACACCCTCATCTTTTTCCTGTAGTTCATTAGCTTTGAAAAAGTTGGAAGTATCTGCAACGAATCGTCAGTTGCACAGCAATAACCATGGAATAGCCTTGTGTTATATACGCCGACTTCTGAATGCCTATCAAATAAAACATAGTTTCGTCATTTAAGAAAATAAATTGTGAAAGTTACTGCTCCTTATAACCTGTACACGCGTGTTAGGTGAAAGTTCGACAAAATTCAACTAAGATGTGGTGAACTGTTTTTATTTTAGCCGATTAGACTAACTAACATATCTAAGGTGCATCTGGAGGGATAAACGTACAGCAAATTACAATCAAACGGATATACAAGATAACAGAAATCGATATGCAAGAGCGCAGCATTTTTTTCTGCAACTGTCCCGGTACTAAAAATCGCGCGCTTTGGATCGGCATCTTGATGTGTTCTATGGTTATTGGGTTGTTCCGCGCGATGAAGAAAAGAAAGGAACATAAAGATATGTACGCCACAGAAAAGGAATTTAGAGCGAAACTCTAGTTTAACTCTGAGATAACCCTTTTATACCTCCAAGAGCGAGCGAGTACCCGTACAGGTGCACTATCGATTGTATGTCGTGATATTAGAGAATACTGCACAGTGGCCATATGTTTGCTATATAAATTCTCTTCACTCGGCTGATTTACATAGGCCTACCTATCTGTAGCATATAAAGTTTTCCACTTCAGTCAATATTTTCGGCCTACAGTCCTTTCTATGGTGTTCTATTTGGGCCAATTTGATCTCGCGCGTCGACTTGCAAAAGGGCGACGTCGCCTTTCAAAACGCGACGTCGCCCTTTTCCGTCGCGCGTCGCCTTTTGCAATGTTAAAGAGATAGGCCAAAACTTATGGTGTCTTATTTGGGCCAATTGCCCTATCTCCTAACATTGTAAAAGGCGACGCGCGACGCGCGACGGAGAGGGCGACGTCGCCTTTCAAAACGCGACGTCGCCCTTTCGCGTCGCGCGACGCGCGACGGACAATCGCGTCGCGCGTCGCCCTTTTGGTTTACAAAAGTGCGCATGTCTGGGGGGAGCATGTATTCCATTTTGTTCACGAGACACAATAAATTATCAATCAAATTATCAATTGAAGTTTGCCACTATAGGTTGTACAAACGTATTATATAAAATTCACAATCTTTGTTAACTTTCTTCTTTTATGTAAAGGTGTATCTGTGTTTGTACTTTGATGTGTTGAATTATGGTATATTCCACCGTACTGTATGGTATGCTATTGTTTAGAATTGTATTGTTTTGTAATGTATTGAGTTGTAATATGTTGAATTGTAATATATTGTATTGTAATGTATGGTATTATTTTGCATTTTATTGTATTGTATCGTATCATATAGTCTTGTTCTGTCTCGTATTGTTTCGTTGTATTGTGATTTGGGGTGTTAATTTCGAACGAAAAAAAAATGTTCACATCTGCGATTTCCGAACCTTGTAGCTTCTGACCGGTGTTGGTAATTTGCTGAGAATTTACTGCAACAAAGCAAGAATGGCAAGATATTTAACATACATGGAGACTATGTACCACATACTTTAATTGTTTCGCTGTCAGATATGTTATATTGCTGATTAATTTTCGAACACTGGTACCTGTGTTCCACAAAATCCACACCCCTCCATCGCGAGGACAATACGCATCTATTAGCTTGTCAATGTGTTCATATTTCGTCGGGCTAATACGTAAATAAATTCAAGTTTCCAATAATGAACCAAAAGCTTATGTAAATAACAGTTTTGCAGGAGTAACAGTAACGACTGGAAAACAGAGAAAAACTAATTAACAGCTTGTGTAGCTCAAAGGAAATGTGGGATCTTACTGTTTTCCGGCCGAAAACGAAAGTTACTGTTTTTCAGCAGAAAACGAAAGTTACTGTTTTTCGGCCGAAAACGAAAGTTAAATGACCCCACACCTCACCTTTACTTTGACAGCATATCATGCATATAGTCACTTGTCTGAAATGGCAGAAAACAAAGCCTTACTATTAAAAAGGGTTGTATGATTCGAGATAAAATGCAACGTGGCGCGTTTTAACAGGTCTCCAGAATGTAAGATCTCACAGTTCCATTGAACTACACAAGCGATTAATTATTTTCCCTCTGTTTTCCAGTCGTTACTGTTAATCCTGCATAATAGTTACTTACATACGCTTTTGTTCATTAGTGGAAACTTGAATTTAATTGACGTATTAGTCCAGCGAAATAGTAACACATTGACAAGCGAATTGTCCTCTCCATTGAGGGGTGTGGATTTTGTGGAATACAGGTACCAGTGTTCGAAAATTGATCAGCAAAAAAAGCATTTCAGACAGCGAAACAAATATATTATGTTGTACATAGTCTCATTGCATGCAAAATATCTTGTCATTTTTGCTATCACCAACATAATTACCAACACCGGTCAGTCAGGAGCTACGAGAATCGAAAATCACAGCTGTGAACATTATAGTAATACATGCTCCCCGCAGACATGCGCACTTTTGTAAACCAAAAGGGCGACGCGCGACGCGAATGTCCGTCGCGCGACGCGAAAGGGCGGCGTCGCGTTTTGAAAGGCGACGTCGCCCTCTCCGTCGCGCGTCGCGCGTGGCCTTTTACAATGTTAGGAGATAGGGCAATTGGCCCAAATAAGACACCATAAGTTTTGGCCTATCTCTTTAACATTGCAAAAGGCGACGCGCGACGCGCGACGGAAAAGGGCGACGTCGCGTTTTGAAAGGCGACGTCGCCCTCTCCGTCGCGCGTCGCCCTTTTGCAAGTCGACGCGCGAGATCAAATTGGCCCAAATAGAACACCATACCTTTCGGATAGGCTATAAAACATTATTTATGACAATTCATCGACAGACATAATTCGATATTTTCATTAGAATGTCGATCAGACTCTGCAGTCGCACACTAGGCGAATAAAAGTGAAGTAAGCATGCGTGCACAAATCGTTCAAGGGCACCGAGGAGTCCGAAAACGCTCGAGGACTGTACCGAGTTGTCACGAAGGCATCACGCCGAGTCATGCGTGAACTCTGAGCCTATATGTCTCATGTAAATCACCTGCAGTGACATGGGGGCTTGAGGCTTTCGGCAATTATGCCATCTTTGTTTGATTGGTAAAACCATCAAAAATAAACATCAATCAGGCAAATTGTGTTTCTGATGTATATATACTCTAAAGGGAATATTTAATGATTTGATCGGTTCTGTTCGTCTATATACATTTGGTAAATAAACGAGTGATAAAGTTATGCTAGCTGAATATCATTTTGGAGAAATATGATTCTTTTTACCCTCATCGATCGACTTTGGTGACTTTTAGGCAAAACAAATTTTTCGTTTCTGATTGGTGCGCGCGTTCTATGCATGCTCGTCGACACTTTCGTCTTGCAAAATTTTTCAGAGGAGTTATCTCCCTTGACCAAGGCAAGAGTTACCGCCCTTGAATGTGTCTGTAATTTGGCGTTAGCGTTAGAAAAGGCCGTTAGCTGTTAAAATAGTGTTGGAAAATGAATAGTTTCGGGTTCGCAAGGACATGACTATCTATGATTTAACGGCTGGGTGAAATTCACTCATTCTCGAGTGAAAATCAATTCAGAAGTGAGTGGGATCACTTTTCACTCTTACTCGAGTGAAGTGTTTTTTAGGTAGTACACTGACGTTCTGCAGCCTATGCACTACATTCTTCAAACAGTAGGGCATGTTATTGCATGGATAGTCAATCAAAATCAGAGCTGAAAGACAGCGAGGTGTTTCTTTGCTCTGCAAATGTGGCAAGCAGTCGTTATTGCATTGCTTTTTGTACGGAAAATGTACATTTCTTTCGAATGGCCAGTCAAATTCTCAGTTTTAAAGAAGTAATATTGTTAGCACTTGGAATGTTACTGTTACTCACTTTCTGTTTTGTGTTACTTACTTGAGGTGATCTGTCATCACAGCTCACGAGCTAGCATATCTTATTCCGCTTAAGCCAGTGCTATGGACCGTGTGAACATAAGTTTCCGTATGAACAGCTGCAATAAAAACGCGGCTGAGATACCAAGGCTACGTCTTAGAATCCTCCGTATTCTAGTCTGAGTATGAGGTACCCAGGGAGGCTTTCCTGTGAGGTCATATGGTTGTTTTTAATCGCCGAACGTCGCCATTTTTCCACTCATCTTACGTATCTCATCACCATCACAATATAGACTGAGAGATATTGAAAGAGATATGATATCAACCTCCAAACAGGGTTATCTCCCCATCTGACAGTCCATCAACCCTGCCCTCAGTGAATTTACATATAGCCATGTGCCAAAACAGATTTCACAAAACCTGAATTTTACCAGCCAAAAACAGTCCTTATCCACATACTAAATACAAGGATCTATAATTTTGCAGATGTGAATGTGCAGGACCATTTGATTCCGACAAAACAAGCATCACTGATTTGTTTTCAAACAAACGACCGTTAGCCTTGATGTAGGCTAGCCCGAAAACATCGGCTAAGGAGTCTATTTTTTATATTTTTGGTTGTTGTTGCTGACCCCTTTAGCCCGAATCACATATACAGACCGAAAAGGAAAAAAATAAATAAGACGTCAGTCGCTCGAGATCTTTAACTGCACACGGCGTGGGGAATTGAGACAGACGCACAAAAAGCATTTTGTCGAATAAATAATATGATTTGGCATCTCCAGCACTATGACAACCACCTAATGACTCCTTTAAATTAGATGGAATCTGCCATCAAACACGGATTTTGTCATTTTGCCGTTGGGTTTCTTTCGCCATAGTTTACAGGGACATGCGCAGAATGGGGTTGGTCTTCTGACTCACGTCATCAAGAACCAATAAGCGACGTGTGTTTATTCACGTGATCAGGAAGGTCACGAGATCAAGGTCATATTCTCAAGATGGCAGAAAGGCGCGAAAACGTTAAAATCAATGGAAGTTTTTTCTCACACATTTGATCACTTTTTGTCAGCATAAAAACAGTCATGAGAGATGGTACATGGTTAAAGAAGCTAAGGTCGGTCAAACTGTATCAAATTGGCATATTTTTTCTCTCCCGTTTCGTTATTTTCGTCAGCGAAAAGCCGCTTTTCGCGCATAAATTTTTATCGCCAAAATTTAACCTAGGCGCGATCTGGGCTGTGATAGGAATGCCACGCCCCCTTACCTATTTTCACCTATCACAGCCAGAGTTTCTGGGTTATGATGTAGGCCTAATGCTGTTGTTGTAAAGAGATGACCAGTTATTCAGTTATGTGCTGCAGTTGATTAATTCTGGTTAATTCAAGTTGTTGCGATACAGAGCAGTTCGGGATAATCTCGCACTTTTAATCTCCTTCAAAGGCTACATGGCTTGGTGAAGACCCACTGTATAATTGACTGAGGGCAGGGCAGAAGGGGAGATAACCCTGTTTGGAGGTTGCTATGATATCACCGAACCGTATGCTGAAGACAGAGTTAGCGTGCCATATTTGGTCAATGCGAGTAGATGTAATGTTCGAATTGGTGTACCACGAACCGGGGATGCAAGGCCTTCAAATACGCGAAACAAGAAACTTTTAGGTTCCGTCGTGACATCATGGAGCTCATATACTATGACCCGGAGTGCTGGGCATGCATTGGTGGGCTCCATTTTGATATGAATCCAAAGGAACGTTATTAACATTGTTTAGTTGCGCATATGAGTTCCGTTCACATGATATTAAATGGAAATTGCTTTAGAAAATATCGATGAATTTTTACGAGCCGATGACCAAATAAAATGAATATATGGTTTACCATTGTATATACACATGTAGTACGGGATACTCCATCAGACTTGGATACTTGTTCGTTCGGAACAAATAAAAACGGTGATTAATTTTTCATCGTGATTGGATGTGCATTTATCGACAGTTTATGCTTCATAGCTCGGGGTGAACTCTCTTGAATGGGGACTTCGTGATGTATGTCTCGTACATAGAGGCCTGTATACCTATATATATAATTTAATGAATAACTTCCTATTATCAGGGTCATATGCTTCAGGTTATACCATATATATATGTAGGCCTATATATCGTTAAGCATTTTCGTCAGCGCATGAATTTTTAACCAATCACTTTTGCAGATGTTTGTTTTGTTGGATCGTATGACTGCATGCTCCGATAAACAAGAAAAGTTGTACCAGTAATGACCTCATTCACTCAACAAAAGGAACTTTCAAACAAACTAGGTCATTGTAGTCAGTCGAACAGGGTCGTACATACTAAACATGAGATGCATACGGTAAAGGGAAGAAATAACTAAACCTTGAACGCGACTAGAAAAAAACCCCAAGAAAAAACCCCCCAAACAAATCACAAGCGAATGCTTCTGGTTACGAAGTGTGCGTGTTATGATCGCGACTGAAGAAAAAAGTAGCAACGACTACATGTAACCGCAGGCTGCGACGGTCACCGCACGCGTCAGAGTGCGTCTAAAAGCCCCTTGGTTGTATCAGTAAAAAATCACGCTGGATTTTTCCCAACCGTATTTTCCTCAAAGCGACTATACGCACAGCAGTTGTGTAGGAGTCTCGCACAATGTTCTCTGGTCGACGCGTCAGTTTTTAAGCACTGAAGGAATAGTCTCTATGATTGTCGGGTTTACCAAGGGTAAACCCTACATTAGTATCACTTTTCAGTTTTTCTTTTTTCTTCTGCACATGTGTAGTTTTGATCTCCTGCCCGGAGACTGTTCTCATTTGATGCCCCTTACAGCATTCACAACAGGCCTCGCACAAGCCATGCAATTCCAGGCGCTAAGAGTAATGGAATTTCGTTGAAAGGACATGGAAAGTCAGCGGAAATATATGTACAGAGTCCGGGAAAATGAGTGGAAAAAGCTAAGTTATTCTCTGAAGTTCAGCGAAATTTATTGCGGAATAAAAATACAAACAGCCGTGAAACGTGTTTGCTGGTGACCCTTCGCCAGATTGGAACGAGGTCAGACAGCTCATTTACATATTTTGTGTAGTCCATTGGTTGAACTAAACTCGTGACTGTTTCCCGCTGAATTAATATTCATATTCTGTGACGTGTATTGGTCGAGGTCATAATGTCGACAGCTGATTGGCTCACGCTCTTGACATCTGTACTAATTTACGTATCAGAACAGTCGCCATTTGAACCATTCGCAACTTCTCGGGGATCTCCGGTTTGAGATGTCCCTCGAAGGCCATTGACGCCATATTGGACTAGAGCGTGGTCACGTGTGTTTCGGTCTGTCAGGGAACTGTCAGTGACGTCACGGGAATTATATCTTGCCAATACGTGGCGTGTGTACCATTTAAACCGATGGTTTTCTATTGAAACGTGCTTCGAATGAAAAGAATAAACAGTTTTTAGAATATCTGACGTAAATCAGAGACTCGCATGGAAATATTTGCTGGTCGGAGATTAAGGCTTCCGCGAGAGTGATTGGGCTTCGGAGCCGCGTCACATCTGGAGATTCATAGGAAATTCATGTTGTCGTCCCCCGAGCGTAGAATCAGTCCCCTTCGTAGATTTCCGCTCGGGAGTTCCGAATGCATTTGAACTGGTCAAATTGCAGTCGCCATTGTTCGTTGGTTTGGAATTTAGCTTTGGGCTAATTTTGCCGATGCCGGGAAAATGCAAATTTAGTGAACATTGACTGAGACTGGATGATTATAACTGTGGTTGTCCCGTCACGGTGAGAGGACAGCAACGTACACGGTGTGTCAAACAAATGTGGATCTGTCCAATATCGGCGATGGTCCTTTACGGAGCCATACAAAAATTACAGGATACACAAACTTTACACACATATTCTTGAGGTTGTTCTATAACTATATGGCACTTTATGAATTATTATTACGAATATGAATTTTAATATTTTTGAACATTTTTCAATCTTTGGTAAGCTACCTTACAACAAAAGTTATGATTCATATATAGTGCAAGATCACAAAGATGATCTTCACTTTAGATAGGGAATCGTCCTCAATGCGTTTTTGATACACACAGCTGGTGGGGCTAATTTTTGTCTAAAAAGCACCAAATTGACCATTTGAATAGATAAAGATAAAGAATAATCCAGACCTATACAGACAAACACAACCAGACTTACAGTGGTTCAAACCTGCCGTATTTTGCACTTTTCGGTGCATTTACAGTCGACATTTTCTCTCCAAAATTCTCGTTGCAAAATTATGACACCTTTAACCAAAATCATATTTAGACTTATTTGTTGGTCAAAATAGCTAAAATTGGTTTTGGTTAAAGGTGTCCTATTTTTGTAACAAGAGAAAATCCGCACCGAAAAGTGCCTAAAAATACGAAAATAACAACTTACCAACTTTAGTGAGCCATAAATCCGTGTTCGTGCATCTGCAGTCCTTCATTATTTCGGGTCTTATAATTCAGCATGAAGGCTGTACAAAATGGTCCATTTCATATCCCTTTGATAAAAGTGAAAGTTTGGCCCTTCAAACCGAACAGCTTGAGGACGATTCCCTATGTCAAGCGAACACCACCATTCTTCCCAAATATGGGACTAATAAACTCCTCTGATGCAAGTAAACCCGACATCAGTACTTTAAGTACTTTGATTTTTTATTGTTAACTGTACATTCCACGTTTGGCATTATTCGGCGAATGGTCGTTTGGCTTGAGTATATGTGTGTCTTCCCCGCGCTTGTGTGTCTCCCCAGTACTAATTCCCTTTCACCCTCCCCTAAAAATGAGCATTTCAAGCCAATTGTAAAAATAATTCCAACCGCCCTGGCAGATATATTTCTCATTGAATTTTAACTTGAATGTTAACTAGAAATCTTAATGCTAAATTTTAATGTGAAATTTTAATTTCAAATTCAGATTTTAACTTCAAATTTAGATATAAAATTTTAGATTCAAATTTAAATGTCAACTTTCAAATTTCAAATATAATTTTAAATTCAAATTCAAATGAAAAGTTGATGTTGGATGATGTCCAGAAACTAATGTGATTCTCCTCAAATCAGCCTGAAATTGTCCACAGCCTGGGTAGGATTTCATGTTACCTGATATATTGCGCAACAAACTGAATCATAGTGTCAGCTCCTGTTCACGATCCAATCCTTTCATAGTGAATTTACGCCATGCAACATGAACTAAACTGAACTTTGAACTGGTCGAGAATGGTCCAAATAATCGGACCAAATTAAATACCGCGGTTGGTTGGGTGGGCACGGGTTCCTGTTGCTTAATGCATTTTGCTGAGAAGCAACAGGAACTTGATAATGTGATGAGTAGTATAGTCAACGCATCTGAAGCCTTTGGCTCGTCACTGCGCATGCGCAGAAAAAACAGGGCGTGCGTAGGTCTGTCTGCGCAGGTGTTCTGCGCAAGTGTGACGTCATGTATGACGTCACTGATGTCTATCACTGTACTATCACTTGTCTTTATAATGTTTATTGCACAATGTAAGCGTTCTGTCTGTGCCTTGTGTGCTGCCTTCAGTGTTTTATAGGGTGGATGGAGGGTGTCTGGTTCCATGCTGCTTCAAAGATTTCTGGGTGGTGCTTAGTTGGTTCGTCGGGATATAGATAAAATATTGTTGCAAGTGACGTTAAATTCTACTCACTCACTCACCCCCTCATTGTGCTTTTAACACTAAGCCCTTTTGTGCACGAACATTTTTTTCGGCCTAATATAACAAGTGCAAGTACATCCTAAATCCCAGCAGATACACTGGCTTGCGAGGATGGCGGACTAAAAGATTATAACACACGAGCCGGAGGTACTGTTTATATCAGACCGAACCCGAACCCTCCCCCCCATCCAGTTTTGCACAGGGGCGAACTACTTTTCATATAATCTTGAATCAACATCAACATTCTGTTCATCGCTAGGTGGTATGTTATTACCGTATGTAACTTTCGGCGTGTGCGCCGATCTGGTGGCAATTCTGTGAGAAATGCTGACTCCATGCAGTGTATGATGTCCCAGTAATTATATATACTGGAGTTGACGTTTTTATGTTCAAATTTGAAATTCTTGAGTAGAAGTCATAAATGTAGTACGGTTAATATTTTTTTTACGTTTATAACCTATTATATACATGTAACCGTACTCAGTCAAGAAACCTGATTGTGTGTATAGTGCCAAAGCTTACTTGCATGTTTATGCACGTGCGTACAATGACAGATTTGATGTCACCTTGACTTAATTGCATGTGAGATCAATGTCATATTTGATGTCATCTTGACTTAGTTGCATGTGTGTAGGCCTGCAGTGTCAGGTGTGATGTGACCTTGACTTACTTGCATGTGTGCACAATGTCAGATTTGATCTGACCTTGACTTACTTGCTTCTGTGTGCATTGTCAGATTTGATGTCACATTGACTTACTTGCTTGTGCGTACAATGTAATATTTAATGTCACCTTGACTTACTTGCTTGAGTTTACGATGTCAGCTTTGATTTCACCTTGACTTACTTACATGTGAGAACAATGTCAGACATGATGTTTACGATGTCAGATTTGATTTCACCTTGACTTGCTTCCATGTGAGAACAATGTCAGACTTGATGTTTACGATGTCAGATTTGATTTCACCTTGACTTGCTTCCATGTGCGTACAACGTCGGATTTGAACTCACTTTGACTTACTTGATTTTGCGTAAAATATCAGATCTGATGTCGCCTTGACTTGTTCCCATATGCTTACAATATCAGATCTGATGTCACCTTGACTGACTTGCATGTGTGTACAATATCAGATTTGATGTCACATTGACTTACATGCATATGTGTACAATCCCAGGTTTGATGTCACCTTGACTAACTTGCATGGGCATAGAAAGTAATGTCAGTTTGTATGTCATCTTGACTTATTTGCTTGCGTGTACATTGTCAGATTTGATGCGATTTTGACATGAATGTACGTACAATATCAGATTTGAATTCACCTTGACTTACTTGCATATGTGTACAATATCAGATTTGATGTCACCTTGACTTACGTGCATGTGCGTACAATATCAGATTTGATGTCACCTTGACTTACCTGCATATGTGTACAATATCAGATTTGATGTCACCTTGACTTACGTGCATGCGCGTACAGTATCAGATTTGATGTCAATTTGACGTATTTTGTATGGGGTGTCCAGTCTGGCATAATGGGAGACAAACGCCACGCCTGTTGAACCGCGTGATTTACTGATACGACAAATCAAAACGCGCATTGTTTTACTATGAGCGCAAATACGATGCGATTATGAAATATCACAAGGCGCACAGAGAGCTTGCATTTTCGTGCTAAAGAAAAAATTTAAATTTTAGTCACGTGTCTCACACAGCAAATGTGATTGAACATCTAGGACGAACCGTCAATACTCGTCTCAACCACCTCGCTGGGGGTCTAATAATGAGCCTGTGAAATGGAGCATGCGCTGCGGAGAGGATGTACTCGTCCGGGAGTCCTTTGTGGTGACAGCCTCAACCTCCCCACAGCGCATGCTCCATTTCGCAGGCTCCATTACCATCCCTGCCACCAATCGCGGAAGTTGACCTTTACTACGTTGCTATGACGTATAGGGAAAACCAACCACCGCACATTTCAGTTTGAATCCGGCCGAACAACTCCTTTAGTGTTGCACATGAGCGAACTACTTTTCATATGCTCTGTCCAGATAAACAGGGAAAATTATCTCCAGATAATTCTTTTTAACGCTAGGTCAACAGAGGTATTATGCAGACTTGAAAAGTTATCGAAATGTTCGGTAAACATCTATTTTACTATATATGATGTCACTTCCGGCGATGTGCGCGAAGGCCCCGAATCCGGTCCAAAAATCTGACTGGTGGCTGGGGTGTTATTAGACCCCCAGCGAGGTGGTTGTGACAGCCTTTGCCGAAGAGCTGGCGCAGCATCGCTGTCACCTCGGCGACAAGAGTGCTTGAAACGCTTGTGTATAATCTGAGCTAGAGTCTATGCCACATTGACTTAGTTGTGTGCATAGAATAAATCCTGTTGAATCTGACCGTATAAAACCTATAGCATGTCTGGCATACATAATTAAAGGTATATAACAATAGAATCGAAATGATAATATTTACTTTTGCTTCAACCACTGACTCTAATGAAGCCACTGAGAGAAGCTTTTCTGTATCTGAACTCGCCGACTCCACTGGGCGAGGAAATAGGCTAATTACTGAGTGCATTTTCCGCCGATATCGTTTTGTCTACCGGGACGGGACTTTTGAGTGTCATAGTCAAACTCTCTCTCTATGACAGATAAATGCTCGCTGAGAACAGGAGAATACACAGTGTCTTTTGTATATGGGAAGGCCAGTATATGTACATTGCAACGAATGATCGAGCTGAAAAGGGATGAATAGAGAAACGATCCCATGTCTTTGGCCGTGGCTACAACGCTGGTGAGGTACGGTAGGTCATCCAGGTAGGAGTTAGGGTAGCTCACGGTAGAATATAATCCATCTTCACAACGCCAAGGTTTCTTTTCAAGCCAAAGGCGAAACATTGACCATCTTGCATAGCAGACCGCGTTCCGCCCACCTTCAGTGTTTCCCACAGTTGGCAGCACGAGTTGTGAGATATTTCATAATAGAGGAATACGTATATTTTCAATAAATTATGAAAATTAATTAATATTATAATTTTTCTTCAATAGTGCAGTCGCATTTCCCATGAACACGTGCCATTCCCATATTTACATGGGGTATCTATAGGACCGAGCTACCCTTGGTTTCAGCGAGTATGGCTGTAGTCGGGCGGGAAGGCGTAATTAGAGGCTTACATAATACAAACAATTCAATCAGATTCTGTGATTGACAATTCCTATATTTATATTTTGACTAAGTTAACTAATCAACCCACATAACTATCACTTCCGGTGTATAGTCTGATCCTATTGCGCAGGTCTACCATTCTTCATGGATCTTTTCGTCTTCTTTTCAAATAGGGGAAAATTAAGCTGAAACTAAGTATTTTTCATAGGTGATCTTATGGGAGCCACTTTACTCTATTACAGGGCTCAAAGTATCTTAACCCTACCAGGCCTGGGATGGGGGGGAGGGAGCAAAGAAGATGATCATGGGTAAATTCAAGATGGCGGTCACGTGGCGTACCAGAAAAATGATGTTTTCGTTATTTTCTTCAACATTTCTCCTTTTCCGTGTTGAAAAGTGGGCAAAAACTATTTTATTTCACATCACATTAATATTTAATAATTTATCAAGCAATTTGTGTGGAGAAATTGCATAAAAGAAAATTCGAAAAATCGACCAAAAATGACGTTTTTGAAAATGACGTCACTGTGACGTCAACAAAGCGGCCACCTTGGATTTTTTTTAAAAACATTTTCTGATAGAGCTTGACCCAAGGGTATATAATGTGATAAGAAAAATAATTAGTGGGAGCCGAAATGACCTCTCCCCAGGCCTAGGCAGGTCTCAAAAAGCTCATGCCAGATAGGGTTAATTAAATTCGAAATAGCGGCAATAAGGAACAGATCCTATCAAATAATCAGTTAATTCGATGGACATTTGATTCGTTTGAAGCGAGTAAATATATGTTCAATCCATCAGATTGAAAAAAAAGTCCTCAATGAATCCTCTGAATACTGATAGTACTTGTTGAATTTTAAATCCAATTGATGCATTGGACACTACCCCCAATTTGAGAAAATATCACTCTAATTTATTTAGAGTGTATGTTAACTGATTTAGAGAGTTGATTATTTTAATGAGTATGTTGATTAATTTAGAGAATATTTTAAATAATTTAGAGGGTATGTTAATTAATTAAATTAGAGATAATGTTAACTAATTGACCTAGAGAGTATGTTAATTAATTTAGAGAGTATGTTGATTAATCTAGTGAGTACATTGATTAATTTGAAGAGTATGTTAATTAATTTAGAGAGTGTGTTGATTTATTTAGAGAATAATTTAGAGAGTATGTTTTTCGTAGGATATTTAGACATACTTTCCTGCCATCTTCAGCGGTCGAGTAAATTTTAAATTATCTTTGCTTTGCCAAGAAATCCCTCGTATAGCGACCATGACGGAATTATTGTTTTTCAGCTAGAAAATAGTATTACATAATTCTGCAATATTATATCCCAATCGCAGTAAACTGATCAGGTATGATGCATCCGTGACTATGTATCATAAGATACGAGTCAATATGGGCATTGTACGTAACAACCACCACATTCACACGTGCCACTGACAGAAAGAATGAGTAACGAGAGTTAGGTTAACAGAAACGTTTAAAAACTGTTCTTACAATGGAGACATTTTAACATGGTTAGGTAGTCATACAAACTGAGTGTAACTCACGTCAACTGAACGAAAGCCTTGATAAACGTATGGCAAAAACGTACACGTAAGTACAATGTTATGTGTTCATTCAAGAATGATTGCAGCTTCACACACAAAATCCTTGTTTTGGTTTGAACGCAAGTTCGTGTCATATTTTAACGGCACGCCCTGAGTAAATTAGCGCGAACACGAAATTAACTCAATTAATTAATTAAATTGAAAGAGCAAAACACGTCTGACAGTACGTCGGTTCAGGTAACATTAAGCAGATTGCTTATCTTGAGCAAGTTATATAGTAAAGTTTGACTATTATAATTAGTCGTCTACTTTGGAGCTTGTCAAAAACCAATAGATTACTCGCATAAAGTAATAACAGGTGGTCAATGGGTGTTTCGCTTATATCCTATGCCCTGTCAAATTGCCGAATGGTAAACCGCATAGACCTCTATGACCGTATACGGCATATTGACCTTTGTTCGAGTTAACCACTTCTTTTCTGCGATAACATTAGGACATCATCCTATACAATTCCGTTCGGGCACACGAAACAACTAAACGGAGTTTTATATGGAGAATTATTTCAAGAGTGATATATTATCTGGATTACGGAGTAAAGGTAGTCATTGTGTTTAGTTTGAATTATACACGTTTGTTATACACGCTGCAAAAAAAAATTGAGGCAACTATTTGTCCCTCCAAACATTGAGAGTTTCACTGTTTTGACCATCACAACTTCCGGGATGTTTATTTCATCGTTGCTATATGTCCTGGATACTATATTACACGGAAGTATCTTCTTCCTCAATAAAATATCGATGATTGTGCTGTTTCTGAGAAACTTCATTGAGCTTCCCTATGCAATCATACTCGAGACTGAAATACACGGAGGGTGGATGGATGGATTTACTTTGGCACGCCATCGTGGTACACTGGCCGTGGAACACTGTAGACTATTCAGAGCCCCTGGACGACTATCGCAAGAAGGCGGTGGGCGGTGGGTGGACTCTAAATATAATAATGCACTGTTCTTAAAAATCTTCACCATAAAATGTTTTGTGTTGAAATCAACATTGTTGTGTGTTTAACTCCAGATATCAACACACAATTTTTGTGTTGATTCTACCATAATCTGTGTTATCATGAACATATAGTCCATGAGCCAGACCCCAAAATTTCATCAATTGGTACCACCTGGGGTGGCAAATTCTCATTATGATTTTGTGAAAGCCCTATATCCTTACATGACAAAAAACTTTGAAAGCAAGCCGGGACTCACAGCTTAGTGGTAGTAATCACCTCTTAAAGACGGACATCCGAGTCCAATCTGAGGGACCAGATTTGGGGGTAGGGGAAATATAAAGTTGCATAACTTTGCAAGTAATTGTGATATAATGACATTTGGCCACTCGAAATGTTGGCAATCTGATCATCTATATGTTGGTATCTGTTATATGCTAATATGTCAATTATGTAGGTCACCAGCGGTCGAAAGGTCACGAAATATGACCCCTGTCTAAAACGTGACCACCTGTAGGAAAACTCGCTGAGATACCGTACCAATGGGACTTTCTTAACCTAAATGGGTTCAAATGGAAGCCAAGAAGTACCCAAGTCTATAATAAGTCTAAACAAGTGGAGTTTATTATTATTTAGACTGTGGCACAGAACTGTTTTCGACGCAATTTCAAAAATGGTCTTTTTATTGCGCTAAAAACAGGCAAAATTGTATGAATTTGGACAGCTTGAAATTAGTTGCATATTTTGACAAGTAACTACTCCAAATGCCAATGGCCATGTCTTAGGTCTATTCAAGGATTAGTTAAGCTACACTTTGAGGTAATTAGGTCACCAGAGGTCAAGGTCAAAGATTGTCAATTATTAATTTTCTACATTTTGACTTGGGACTTTCATATTACAATTAGCGCTGCAGCATGGGTCCCAAAACTGAATTATTTTCCGAGCAACCCAAACCGGCATTTTACCAAAGGTCATCATATATCAAACTGATCGTTATGGTACCAGGATTAAGGAAATGCATGATGCCATGCTTGAATACAATTACAAACCAAGTTGTGACCTATTCTCCAGGAGGGATATCAACCGTTCGTGAATGTAACTGTACTATAAATTTTGGCTGCTGATAACCTACTCTGTTGTTATGATTTTTGTGCTGCAGGTTAGAGAAGCATACCCAATATATGTTTATAAACTTCCCCAGAATGGCTGACCACCCTCCCAGAAGAGCGGGTGACCTTAGAAAAATGTATTGCGGGAGGGAGAGGGGGGGGGGGGGGGGGATCTGTTCGGCAATGTTTTTTACACAATAAGGAATGGACCTACTTCCATCGGAAAAGTGTACATTATGATGAGGAAGAGTACTCATTCTCAATGGTATGTATACCTATTTGCCATACAGATGCCCATCCGCCATGTCGTACATTCCTCATCAGCTTCTTGTCATTCCTCTTGTTTATTAGAGGAATTAACGTTAGTATCAGAATGGCGGAATTCAGTGTTACTGCCCCTACCAAGAAGGCCAGATTGGACATTTTTGACGTAGAATCCAGGATATTTTGTTCTGCGTCTTTCTCATGGAAGAATCCACCTGCCCTTCCTGACACGACGAAGCTGTAATCGTTATTTTCAGCCTGCAACCAACACCAGGATGAAACTGGACAAGTCCTACTCGAGAATAAAACAGACATCCTCGATGGAGTGAAAACATTTAGATATCACAGAGATTGTAGGTCGACATAGGCATTCGGCACCACATACAGAGATTAACTACAGCATAGTCTGAGGGATGCACACATTTGATCAAAATGATCAGTAAGGCTGCTTACAAGATACCCCCCTCCCCCCGTAAGGCATCGATACATTTTGGTGGTTAGCGTTTCACGAGTAAGTTGAATGAGATTGCATCGGGTGGCGGTGGAAATGATCAGTAAGCATGCTTACAAGATACCCCCCCGGATGTACATTTGATAGAAATTGACAACCATTTGTAGTAGAATATAAGTATACATGTTCTAGTATTTTACGGGTAAGTTCATTTAGATTGCATTTGGTGGCGGCACGGTATGTAAATAGTTGACAATGAGGACCTCACTCGGTCACGACTGTGGTCAACGGATTGTCTATCGCATGTTATGCTCTGGACACGAAATGTTACGAACCAACTGAGAAAATTCTGCCCATAGGTGGCGCCACCTGTAGATGCACACGCGTCAAATGCAATTCCAAGCAAGGTCTCATGGTATGATAACTACATACAAAATTTGAGAAGAATCCAACTAGCTGATCATCCGGACCGACAAGAAAGCTTTGACCCTAGGTGGTGCCACCTGTAGACGCACATGCACCAAACGCAATCTCAAGCGAGGTCTCATGGTGCGGTAGCTGAGAACCAAATTTGAGAGGAATCCAAGTAGCTGTTGTCAAGTTATGCTCCGGAAACGGGGGGGGGGAGGATAATTAAGCAGAGGGACAGTGGAAGCAGTAGTTCATCGGCTGCTTCTACCAATAGTAATCCAGGAGATACCACTGCTGTTATCCAGAAGATCACAATTGTCGAAATCTGCATTGTGAAATCTGCATTTGACTGGAAAATCAATTGCTCTATTTGCGGCATGCGCTGTTTTTCTTCTCACAGATATTCAGCAAGCAATGCTAACTGGTCCCCGGTGGCAACAGTCGTAGACGACACGTGTGATAATATCTACACAAAGGTTGTAGATGCTGCAGAAAAGCAATGAGACTTTAAAATTCTTCAACGTCTTCGTGGTGCTGGACAAGATCTAATAGCTGCAGATGCCAGGTATCACCGGAAAAAGAACTGTCTTCCAAAATATATCATGGCAGGTAAATTCGAGTCGGAAAAAACGGAAAGTGCTCACATCGCTATTATCAGACAGGAGAAAGAAGAATTCCATCAACCAGTTATGGTTGAGAAGGGGGTGTATCTTTTGAAAACACTGCGCAGTTGTTACCAGGAACTTGCCGTCGGAACAGACGTTAAGAATGCTTCGGCATACACTTCTCAGAAGTTAAAACACCAGCTAATTCAAGAATGGCCAGAACTCTCTTTCATACCACAGCTAGGATTATCAAATTACTGACCTTGATCAGGGCCTCCTGAGAGTACTGGCCATTCTTGAATTAGCTGGTGTTTTAACTTCAGAGAAGTGTATGACGAAGCATTCTTAACGTCTGTTCCGACGGCAAGCTCCTGGTAACGATTGCGCAGTGTTTTCAAAAGATACACCTCCTTCTCAACCATAACTGATAGAATTCTTCCTTCACCTGTCTGATAATAGCGATGTGAGAACTTTCCGAATTTTCCGACTCGAATTTACCTGCCATGATATATTTTGGAAGACAGTTCTTTTTCCGGTGATACCTGGCATCTGCAGCTACTAGATCTGGTCCAGCACCACGAAGGCGTTGAAGCATTTCAAAGTCTCATTGCTTTTCTGCAGCATCTACAGACTTTGTGTAGATATTCTCACACGTGTCGTCTACGACTGTTGCTACCAGGGACCAGTTAGCATTGCTTGCTGAATATCTGTGAGAAGAAACAGCGCATGCCGCAAATAAAGCAATTGCTTTTCCAGTCAAATGCAGATTTCGACAATTGTGATCTTCCGATAACAGCAGTGTCATCTCCTGGATTACTGTAGGTAGAAGCAGCTAATGAACTGCTATTGCTGCCACTGTCCCTCTACTTAATTAATCTCTGTATGTTGTGCCGAATGCAATATGTAGACCTACAATCTCTGTGATATCTAAATGTTTTCACTCCATCGAGGATGTCTGTTTTATTCTCGAGTAGGACTTGTTCAGTTTCATCCTGGCGTTGGTTGCAGGCTGAAAATAACGATTAGAGCTTCGTCGTGTCAGAAAGGACAGGTGGATTCTTCCTTGAGAAAGACGCAGAACAAAATATGCTGGATTCTACGTCAAAAATGTCCAATCTGGCCTTCTTGGTAGGGGCAGCAACACTGAATTCTGCCATTCTGATTTTAACGTTAATTCCTCTAATAAACAAGAGGAATGACAAGAAGCTGATGAGGAATGTACGACATGGCGGATGGGCATCTGTATGGCAAATAGGTATACATACCATTGAGAATGAGTACTCTTCCTCATCATAATGTACACTTTTCCGATGGAAGTAGGTCCATTCTTTATTGGGTAAAAAACTTTGCCGAAAAGACTCCGCAATACCTAACGTCACCCGCTCTTCTTGGAGGGTGGTCAGCCATTCTGGGGAAGTTTATAAACATATATTGGGTATGCTTCTCTAACCTGCAGTACAAAAAATCATAACAACAGAGTAGGTTATTAGCAGCCAAAATTTATAGTACAGTTACATTCAAGAACGGTTGATATCTCCCCACCCCACACCCCTGGAAAATAGGTCACGACTTGGTTTGTAATTGTATTCAACCTTAGAATGCATTTCCTTACTCCTGGCACCATAACGATCAGTGTGATATATGATGACCTTTGGTAGAATGCTGGTTTGGATTACTCGGAAAGTAATCCTGTTTTGGGACCCATGCAGCAGCGCTAACTGTAATATGAAAGTCCCAAGTAAAAATGTAGAAAATTAATAATTGACAATCTTTGACCTTGACCTCTGGTGACCTAATTACCTCAAAATGTAGCTTAACTAATCCCTGAATATACCTAAGACATGGCCATTGGCATTTGGAGTAGTTATGTGTCAAAATATGCAACTAATTTCAAGCTGTCCAACTTCATACAATTTTGCCTGTTTTAGCGCAATAAAAATACCATTTTTGAAATTGCGTCAAAAATAGTTCTGTGCCACAGTCTAAATAATAATAAACTCCACTTCTTTAGACTTTTTATAGAATAGGGTACTTCTTGGCTTCCATTTGAACCCATTTAGGTTGAGAAAGTTCCATTGGTATGGTATCTGCAGCGAGTTTTCCTACAGGTGGTCACGTTTTAGAGAGGGGTCAGATTTCGTGACCTTTTGACCTCTGGTGACCTACGTAATTGACATATTAGCATATAACAGATACCAACATATAGAGAATCAGATTACCAACATTTCGAGTGGCCAAATGTCATTATATCACCATTACTTGCAAAGTTATTCGACTTTATATTTCCCCTACCCCCAAATCTGGTCCCTCAGTTTGGACTCGGGTGTCCGTCTTTAAGAGGTGATTACTACCACTAAGCTGTGAGTCCCGGCTTGCTTTCAAAGTTTTTTTGCATCTATGGATATAGGAATTTCAAAACAACATAATGAGAATTTGGCACCCCAGGTGGTACCGATATCTGGTCTGGCTCATGGACTAATAATTCTGGTGATGAAATAGCTTCAACTCGACTCTTTTTTTCGCAGAGAAGTGAAAATAGTTATCGCAAAATATATGCCCGGACCGTTTCAGTGATTATCACCAGCACGGAACTTCAGCCAATCAGAAACACCCGTGGCTTTATTCCTCGGGAGTTTAACAATCGAAGTTTCATAGTCAAATCTCTATGGAACTTGACAATTTTAAATCGGTATCGGTTTGATGAATAAGAATGTCTTGGTGATTAGTGTCCCTCTTCATATCCTTTTCTATTGCAATCAAGGACGGACACTTGTCCCCAATGTGGAGAAAAGTGTCCTAGCTGGGTTAGAAGATAGGGGCCGGACACTCTTAGCCACCGGACACTCTTAGCCACCGGACATTCTTAACCTCCACACCGGTATGTGCGAAATGAACATCGAGCTCACTGAGTAGAAAATATCGTTGATATCGGTGTTGGCTTTATCAGTTGTCCAGGCTATCGACATCTGACTTCAACACAACTAAGGGAAAAGGTGGTTACCGCCCACTCTACTCATTTATCTGGGTAAATGGCCTAGGTACATGGACAGACTTTGCCATTTGACTGGGCTCGCGCCTCAGCCACCATGCACACCCCCCATCATCAATAATGAGCGCGGTTTTTGCGTTATGGGTACAGTCGTTCTCGTATATTGCCATGACTGCATTTGTGTATTGTAATAGTTCAGGTGGTACGAGCTGTAATCTCACTGCAGTTCTCGTGCGGCTTCGGTCATCAGGGCCTGTTAATGTTCTTTGGAATGACGGAGTCAGCAGTTACCAAAGCGGATTGAGGATTAATTTATCAGTCTATATAGGTCGATATAGATTATTTATCTGTGCCACGAGAGTGACTGGTCTCTTAACACAACAGGGATTTCGCAATCGTCGTGTGTGTGTTGTAGCGTGAAGCCTGGTTGAAAAGATGTAATCGAAACTCGACGTAGTATATACTCGAGAAAAAGGTGATCGCTTTCGCGTTATCCGTTCAAGATCAGTACTTTCGTTTATTGGAAATGAAACTCGATCGATATCATCATTATGGGCAATGAATCGCCCAGAGGTCTACCGATAGCCCCTCAGATAATTTATCACAATTAAGTTTCATACCTGGACACCGCACCGCGGCCTTTGGCCTATCATAAATCGTCCGAGCACATTTATAACAGGCTCCGTCGTTGAGTACAGGTGCTCGGGTGTGGTTGGCATTATTCATGACACTGATCTCTCTTCTGGTAAGCTAACTGGACTGATTAGTTGTTCGTATACAGGTAAGGCACTTTTGGCTTTATTCATCTTCACGAAACTCGCACGATCATGACACCGGTATAACGTTCATTTTTTGGGGGACATTTAGTTTTCAGGATTCTCGTGTTTGGCGGCATATTGCTGATCCAATATTTACTTTTATCGTCTCGTTTTAATATGTCTCAGCTCTTTGGAAATGCTATGATACGTTGATAATCTTGGGGAGTTGGAGAGCGCCTTACTTTTTGACTGGTGGTGACAACCTGAAATTTCGACATCTCTTCCTCGACATATACACTGCAAACACCTAAGGCGTTGGCCCAACTCATATAGTCAGCAACGCATTTGCAAACACCTACCATGTGGTTGGGTCAAACCGTTAGGTGTTTCTAGCCAAACGCATCAAGTGTTACAAAATCCGGGACAATCTGGTATTGCTCACCTCGTCCCTCCTCTTCCCCACACACCTCCTGTTTCCCAGACTCATAATAAGCGCATGTGAGACATCAGATTGTGAATTTGTGAAGCCCATGGAGGCATAACGAATATCATTTATCATAGTTATAATCATACCATATTCACTTTTTCTAAATGACATGTATACATATTTTCTCTCTTGTGCGCTGTTTATGTTATCAGGTTATCTTTATAAGGTCAAGGTTAAACTGTAATAAAGAAAACGACCCGGTTCAATTTTGGTACACACACAAAAATACACGTATGCGTTGTTTAAGTGTTTTTAAGGTGAAAACACCCTTTTAGAAGGATGCTACAGTGGAAAGAAATTTCAATACAAAACCTTTCCATGGCGCTTGATCACGTGACTCCGTAGCCGCATGTTATTTGTCCTAAAAGGGACAACTTGTAGCCTTTTTTTCTTCTCAATTCAATCGGATTCGATGAGTAGATAAAACCATTTGACTATTTTCGGAAATTCCTGTCGCGTGAAAAGTAGTATGAGCAAAAATGTTTGTTCTTTTGGCAAATATAATTTGATGATAATTGTACCTGTCCTGTCCTGATATAAGAATATCGTATTTCTGCTGTGCGTATTTTTAAAATGCGATTAACCCTTCATATTATCTCCCTTGACCATGATTGTATGTGTTTGAGGCTATGCTTAGGCATAACCGATGAATTATAAGATTAATCCGCAAACTGGAGACGGTCGATATCCTTGTCTATTCTCGCCTCCCCACGAAACTCCCGTTGAGAATTTCAAGAGTATTTTTTTAAAGCGAGATATTGTTTCTTAGGTGATCCTTTGAAAATCCAAACAAAGACTTGCAGGTTAAACGCTAATTCGGTTTTTTTTTTCGAAACAAAAATGGTTCCCTAGACAGTATGATTTGCATTTCAAAGTACGTGTACCGAATGTTGTCGATTAAAGAGAAGCATTTCAAACTTCTTGGCTATTGGCTTCTAAAAGACATTTGAGTGTTTAAAGAACCACCGGGAAAAGAACATATCGGCTTTTCCAAGAACAAAAACATCCATGAAAACCGCAACGAATACTCAACTATTTCAGAAGTGTATATATGGCGTCGTCATATATCGGGGGTCTTGCGCAATACAGGTAGTGGATAAAAACCCAAGTTCCAATCCTTGAATTTGATTGGCTCGCTGAAGCGGAAAAGTTTGAAATGGACAACCGGAAGTGGAAATCGTATCAGCTGATTGGCTACATATGATTTGGTTTTGTACGCAAGTGGGCTCAGCTGCTTCTCGATGTGAACAGCATAAAATCTCAATCTTCATCTTAGTCGTTCACGTCGAGTTACTGTAAAGCCAGCCGGTCGATGACCTGATATATAGAAAGGGATTATTCAGGATTAAATCCCTTAAAACACAAGTGCTCGAAACCCCACTGACCCAAATGCTAGTTTTTAACGGACGAAGATTTTATTGTTTTCATTTCATTACAATCGTTTGCTGCCGAAGATTCGCCATCTGTTAATCGAACATTCATTATTGTTGCTAATTGTTAATGGAGGCAATTGGTTAACGTTTAAGATGAACCGGTAGATATCTTCTTTATAGGACCATGTTTGTGCTACTTGGGCAGTTGACTATAGACTTTTATATGATTTGATTCTCTTGTATGCATCCTGATGTGATTCCTTCTACTTCGTGTAACCTGATCTGGAACAGATTTAATTCTGCAAGAACTGATTTGGATCTGCATGAAACTGATTTAGTTCTGTATGGAACTGATTTTGTTCTACATGGAACTGATTTGCTTCTACATGGGATTGATATAGTTCTGTATGGAACTGATTGAGACTGTATGGAACTGATGGCTCTACATGAAACTGATTTAGTTCTGTGTGAAACTGACTTAGTTCTGCATGGAACTGATTTGGTACTGTATGGAACTGATTTGGTTCCACATGGAACCGATATGCTTATACACTGATTTAGTTCTGTATGGAACTGATTTGGTTCTACACTGATTGTACATGAAACTGAATTGTTTCCACACTGGTTTCTGAGTGGAACTGATTTGATTCTGCATGGCACTGTTTTGATTCTACATGGAACTGATTTAGGTCTATATGGAACGAATTTGATTCTACATTGAGCTGATTTGGGGTAATTTTCCTTCTTCATTTGGTTCCATCTGTGTATCAGCTGGAAGCATCCAGATCAGATATCTGGCACCAGGGCCTGTTCCATTTACATAGCCCGACTGCTTAGAATGATGTCAAATTGTCCCCTGTGCAAAGTTCTCTCTATCCATATGTTTTTGTCATATTAATGTAAGGGACAAACTGGGCCAGTTGGATACACAGTGGACAGTTATGCGTGGGATAGAAACCCGCCCTATTCAAGTAGAGATCCATTATCCATCAGTATTTGGATCTCTCAGTTCGGCAATTCGTCTGAGGACGCGCACATTCAAAGCAAATGATATTGATCCCTGGTGATGAATACTTTGTATTTTAGGTTTCGAACAGTTATATTTTTTCAGTTGATAAATGAAAAGTCCGAAAGGAAGACACAATAACTGAGTCAACCCTTTGTTTGCATATTTTTCAGATTCACCATATTCAGTCTAGCTTCGTGTGTGGGGATGACCGAGTCAGCCGATGCTGACAGCGATGGCACCGAAAGTGAGGCTCGCGTGCAGGAGATGGCCGTGGCCTTAATGGTGTCTATGCAGGATGATAAAGACAAACTGTTCAAGCACGTGAGGAAAATCGCGAGCAATCGCGATCTGGGGCGGCGTGTCTTCACGACGTTCGTCGACGGCTGGACGCCATTTCACGCAGCCGTCCTCCGAGGTTCAAAGAAACTTTTAAAGGTGATGCTCAACACCAGAATGGATGTGAACCAGCGCATGGGCGAACCGAACGGACTTCCGGCGCAGTGTACGGCGCTTCATATCGCTGCCCATCGAGGCGATACGAAAATTATCGAGTATCTCTTATCGAGAGGAGCCCACATTAACCTCAAAGGCTCATCGGGAAGACCGCCCCTTTATTACGCCGCCTCGGCCAATCATATGGATGCTGTTAAGATTCTGCTGACCTACGGAGCGGACATAAACGGTTCCGGTGTGAATGTTTGTGACAAAGACCTTAAACCGTTGCCGAGACTACAGAGACCCTTCTCAATTGTGAAAGGAAACGATTCTTGATCCAATGCTTGTAAATTTTATATGAACAATATTATTTTACCACTGAAAAGGTCACGTGATGTGCCATTTATCAGTGTCTCGTCCAACCACACGCTCCGTAATATCGGACATATGCATAAATCTGTGATGCCATCTATCTCTTTGTGAAATTTCCCATTATTCTCTCAACAAAGAGAAGGAAATCTACATTACATGTTGTGTGGAATACGAAAATCAAAGTTTAAAGATTTTCATCCCAGTTTGTGGTATTTCCATTAGGACTGAACGTTTTATCACAGGCTGCTTGGAAGATACGAAGTTACGGTAGGGCACCGTATATGGAAAAAGGACAAGACTGGAAAAGCCGTTTCCGAGCGGTGGTCAGATCTCAACAATTAATTTACCGCCCAAATGTAACCCCTCTCGTTCGCATGTAAGGACATTTTGTCACTTGTCGTTTTCTATTGCTTTCACAGTAGTACTAGAAGCAGCAGTGTTATGAGTTGATTTACCTGATATAGACCTAGAAATTCAGGAAAACTGACAACCTACATGCATTGCTTGGGGGGGGGGGGATGGGGGCTCGTTCATGAACATACCAGCTTTGGTGTACAACCAGGCAATATTGGTTGAGATCTGGCCGTCACTCTCAAACTGCGTTTCCTACCTTGACCTCTTTCATAGCATGACGAGATGTACTGCATGCTCCAATCAGCCCGCGTTTTTATTGGTCTCTGTCGATGGCCATGGAACAACCGGAGTCACAGCATATGAGAGTACATTCCAGGCACTAATGTTTGTCTTTCGAGAGTTTATAACCGGGGTGATGACTGCTCCTCCATTTGTGCTATATTATTTTATTCTTACCCAGATGTTTCCCACGCGGAAATGTTTGGGAACATGCACACAAATCCGTCCATTTATGTATGTTGTGTTTGTGCGTGTTTGGGTGAGTGATTGAGTGAGCGGGTGAGTGAGTGAGTGATTGGGTTTGTGAGTGAGTGAGTGAGTGGATGAGTGAACAAATAGCTGCAGTTTGCCTTTAATTAGCTCAAGGCAAGTGGTTCTTTGTACCAGGATTTAACTGTTTTACTTAAAACATATCCTCTCTTACAGCCATGCTGTACTGAGATCCCATCTCATCAAATGTCTTTATAAAGCAATTCGATCTCGTGAATATAGATCATCCAATATGACTCACGACATCATCGATTCGTTTCAGCTCATAACTCTTTCGGACTTTAATTCTCTATCGAGCCTGGGTTAGAGACCAATACTTTCAGGTAGTTAGTTTGGTTCTCTCCCCTGGATATCCATACAATAGACAAGTCCGTTACAGCTAGCCTTCGTTTTGCCGCCAATATGGACCGAATTCTATTTCAAAATCTATTGACTGATTATTTCATCAGCCTGATATGGTTATCACAGATCAGATCGCTTTTGATTGGACCATGATCAGTCATTCTCCGGGTCTGTGGGTGTTGCGCAAAGATTTTGCAATGCGGGGAATGAGTCAAGATCCAGACAAAACGCCGGCAGTAACCTGTCTATTGTTTGGACATAAGGGGAGGTAACCAGTTTATCGGGTAGTGTAGTGATATTGCTCTCTTTGTTTGAGGGTAGACATTTCCGACGTCAGATAAGGCGCATGTAAATCATTTATAGCCGAGAGGAGTATTGATGAATGAGCTCTTACGAGCAAAATGCCAGAAACTATTTTCATTTTCTACAACCATGTTGCGATGATAGGAACTAAGATGGGGTGTTTCATTTGTGGTGAACAACGTTACCTCTTAAGATACCGGTTTTATTGTTCTTTTATATATACAAGTGCGGGGCGTTGGTTAACACAAATCCGAGTAGGGGTTGAACATCTTGATGTTTGATTTATGTAGGCCTACCATTAACTTTGAATATCATTTCTTCATTATAAAGCCAGTTGCGCACATTGCAACACCGAGACAGAAGGTTGGTCATCACAGGGACAATCCACAGGTGTAATACCTATGGGCCGTCATAGCTGAGTCGGCAGAGCATGGGCACGTTGAGCCGGGGTGGTGGGTTCGAATCCCGCTGACGAACAATTTATTATTTCTCTCACAAAAATCATTTCATTAACTTTGAGCAAACCCGTACATAGCCCTCGACTGCGCGTGTCTCAGTGGACAAGCATGCACCCGCAAACATTTTGCAATAAATGGCTGATCTCGTTTTATGTTGATTCGATCATAATATAATTCCAATGTATCTGTCCTCATTCCCATCTCCCCCCCCCCCCCAAACCATCAAGTTCAACAAATTCTCTATTTAGCTTTTTTGGAATACACAGTACATTGGTGTTGTGTGTAATATGGGTGTTCAGTTGCCCATGCCTGTCATTACGTCAACGTTCTGTGGCCGAAAAAAAGATATCGGAGAATATTTGTTCTTCGTGAGCAGCTCTTGTCCAGGGGGAGGTACTACGTTCATTTTATCAGCATCTGTCCAATGACCCCCATCTTAGCTTTCTAAGGGCATTTCACGTTTCACTTAACACTACCCTTAGATTTTCGCTGTGATTCGGCATGTATTTCACACGGCGCCATCTATCTAGAGGGAGATAATCCAGTTCGAAAGTTGTTCCCAAAGCATGAGGTCAAATGTCGGCCCCATTTAAACGAGCCAATGAAATTATCTGTATTCAAATATTTCTCACACATGCAAACATGTCAGTTTCACGAGGCGCAAGACTGGGGGAGTCTACGCGAGACCAAAACGAAGTTGTGCAAATTAGCTATTTTATTTCTCACTCTAGTGGAGCATGCTTCTTTGTTTATCTTAAGAAACAAACGGCCTAACATATTTGAAAACAAAATAAAATCGGCGGCAGACCACAGGAAAATGATATGCTTTTTATTTTGTGATGGGGGCACTTCGAGGCCCACCATGGGATCATTTCAATCAATCGCTTTCTGGAGGTGTGTCTTCGTTGTATGAATGTGATTGCACCGATGTCGGATGTAACGGGGCCAGTCGGATGTGACCATTTGGGAAACGCCCTATTACACTCAGATAGCACCCGTTACCGCATGGCTACGAGCAGAAGTTTCTACGTATGATCGTGCCATGCGTTCAGATGATGAAAGACCCCTCACTCGCCTTGTTGAAGGATAGTAATGGATTTAGGACAGGCGCGGATTGAATGAGCGCATAAGTTAAGTACAAGCTCGGCTCAAATCTTTGCTATAGATTTTACTGTAATTGGTTTCTGGAGATAATTTGTTAGAATCATACCTATGACGTCATACCTATGATGTCACTTTGACTATGACGTAATACCTCTGACGTCATGCCTATCATACTCATCTAGAGAATACCAGATTTGACTATCATGCCTATTGTTCCATTCTTGAAGAGTTGGCCTCTTTTGAATTGATAGCTGTCGAATGCATGTTCGCCGAATACCCTGGCTTAGAAATACCGAGATATTCGACTCTTGGTGGTTCTTAAGAAATAAAAAAAATGTTCTTTCCGGTTCCAATATACCTCTAGAAAAATCATGAGAAACTATGCATCAAATGCATCAATGAAAATTGTTTCACTATCTTCTTATGTTACCCTTCAATATCTAACCTGTCTTGTAAAAAATATCTTCATTTGTAAATACTTTATTGATATATCGAGAAATACGCTTTGTTCAAGTTTTTTGATCGTATGCGAAATGTAGCTCTGTCATGTTGCAGAACGTTGTATGTAATATATGCATGTTACCTGACCAAGGTTGTGATAAAATGTGACGTCACTTTTTGTGCACATAAAACTGTGACGTCACGCCTTACATTGACTGACCGTATAGTGCTGAGTCTATTTACTACTGTTGAATAATACCGTTTTACTGTTATGTACAAGACACTGACGTATATCTGTAACTATCGAATGAATAGATATGAAATAAATGATTTTTAAGGACGTGATGTGTTATGTTACTCCATCCCTTTCCCAGAAATAGTAAAGAATCTTGGGAGATTCTAAGATACAAGACTTGATTGGTGGATATGAACGTGTGAAAACAATTCGACAATATCATTGGCTTTTGAGGGAATCTGGAATGAGATCCAGCCAATAGTATTACTGACGAATGACCTTTCGTTAAGTTATTGGAAGGTTGCAATAGGCATCATAAGGCGGCCATGTTGGAGTGGGGTAATCCAGGATTACCTCAACATGACCGATATATGATGCCTGTTGCAACCCCCTTATAATCTAGGCCGGACCATTTTCTCAATGTCAGAGTTTGTCACCTTCCTAACTGTCGTTGCAACACCCTCTAACAACATTGGATCGAAATACGCGATGCGCATGCACATTCAGTCGTTATCGATTTTGGTCGATACAGGAAGCGTGTAGTCACTGCACACGAGAGAAATGGAGAATGCGTCCAGTATATAGCTCACAGAAGAATGAATAAATTAGATGATCAACTATTCGACAAGAGTACAGACCACGTGATAGGACGGGGGGATGCAAAAACTAGGATTTTTTCTGAAGTAATAAGTGGAAACACGGACTTCACACCTAAAGATGACCAAAAAAAACCCCGTTAACTGGGTCATCATGAGTAATAGCGGGACTACATTTTTGGGGGTACACGGGGGCATGTAGACTAGGCATGAGGTGATTCGGACTGGAAGTGACGTCATTGTAAGTATTTGCAGTCGAAGAGTATAAGCGAAAGAGAGCATTTTGGGATAAACAGGGTAATTTTGGGGCGATTTAGGGATCTTATTTGATCCAAATATAACGTGTATGTTCTCGCATTAAAGCTCTCGTGGTGTAGAATACGACCCGAGTGATGTCCACGTGACTATGACTTCATCAGTAGTAGAGAAAGTACAGAGACACGCATGCTGGTGTTGTGCTTAGGGCATGATGGGCCTGTCTAGTCTGGTAGAGTTACCTTCCCCCTGATTACCAAGCGATTTACATGTAAGTTCGTGAATGAGTGAAAAACGAACGAGTGAATGAGTGAGAGAGTGACTGCGTGAGTGAGCTTCGAGTGAGTGAGTGAGTGAGCGAGGCGTGGCAAAGGCCCGTCTTAACGCAGTCACGCCCTAACGCTGGTGAGTTAGAACCCTTCATTTCAAATGACAGCAGGCTATACCGTTCATAGATCGTCATGGCTGTTTTCCTGATGTACTGGCGCATTTGGACGTAAAACCTCTTGCAAGTCCGTCGCCCTCGATCGGCGCAGCGTGGGTATTACTGGCCGCTGTCACAATGCGATCCCAAAAGATAGGTTTCTCGTCTCCCACATCCAGGCGTCCCTGTGATGTAGCCTGACTATCAGGGGAGGGGTATTCATCTTGACTATCAGTGAGTAGGCTCTCGGTATCAGTGGACAGACTCTCAAGTCTCTGTATCAGTCGGTTCATCGGCTTCTACCCGAGTGCTCTGTACGCATGTATATTCCTCTGGTGTCGCGTCAATTCTCACTCAAGGCAACGATAAGCCATGTTGAAGGTTACACGTCGACTGTGCACGTCTTTTTGGGGGGTGGGGGGTGGGCAGAGAATTAAGGCTGTTCCTTTTGAGCAGGGTTGATGTTATAGACGCAGTAACGCCCTTAAACATCTGTCTTAACGCTTCAACGCCCCAGAGGGAAAGCCCAGAAACTGACTGGTCTAAATGATCACGTGATATCCCATGGAATTAATCGAAACGTAGTGACGCGCGTCAACGCCCGTCGTTACTCTTTAATGATCGTGGAACGAGTGGAACTATGATAGGATCAAACTGCTCAGGAAGTTATGAATACACTTATCAATGTAGCCCAAAACATGCGTAATAGCGACGTAGTTGTGTCTAACCGACGCCAATTGATGTAAAAATCAAGAAAAACAGTTTTTCAAATACTTTCACCTGTAAATGGTATATGCGTGAATATACTTCAATCTTCCAGTAAGCCGGACTACAGAATCGGGAAATTACATGTCGTGTGTATAAGTACGCTGCCAAATTACTGGATCAAACGGTCTCCTTTCCACAAGATTGGGTCCAACATTTCTAGTCAATTAATCCGACCCCAAAATATTATATCGAATTCCGACCTCAAGGATATTTTGAGTTGAAGCGACTTGCCGACATGAAACATCTGGCCCAATTTTGACTGATTGTGTACCGCATGTCTGTATCCGAAATTGTTCAGTCAACTTGAACCGAACTAAATTGCTGAATTGTTCGACCCCAACAAGTTAACAGCGCCTGGTCTGTGTTAAAGTATAGCAAGTGGATGTATATTAGGGAATGTCTGGAGATCGAATGATGTCCATTAGCGAATACTACAATTTGTACACTCAAAATAATAATCCGTTAAAATTTAACGTATTACTATCCGTTAGGTAGTTTTAACGGATTAATCCGTTATATAAACGGAAATAGTACGTTATAGTAAGGGAATCTTCCGTTGTTGTATTGCACTAACGGACTCATCCGTTACATCAACGGAATATCCCATCAGTCAGCAAGTAATCATTGGTCCCACCTGGGCAAACGTGGGCATGTCGCGGGCTGTGGGGGCATGGGCAACCCTACACTGGCCTCAAGTGGGTTAAGTACTGGGTCCAGGGAAGCCCACATTCTGATTTGGGCTGTGTAGGCATCTCCACATTAACCTAAGGTTCCACATCGGGCCGTCGTGGGCATCACCGCACCAAGAGTTATCTAACTTGAATGAACCTACTCATTTGTTTTACTTTTATGAGCAGGAAATTGTAATTTTAAAATTTATCTGCATGTATAATTACGTGTGCGATTAATGAGCAATATCGGAATTATATGCCAAACATGTCCGACTCTGTCCGATCGATAGAATTTTAATTTTTTTTAATTTCTTCCTCGACAAAGAGAAAGCACTGAATTATAAACCACATGAGAGTTAATCAGCGCAGTCAATATCAATGCGGTTTGAGTTAAAATCATTAAACATTGGATATTACGAACGATTCCGATGATCTATATACTGAGAGGATTATTCTCTTAACTCTGACGTTAGAGTTACGTGAAAAAGTCCACTCAATATAAACCCAGTTTGCATGGGATAAAATTTAATAAATTTCCAGTTACCAGCAAGGGCCCAACGTTGAATCCGTTAAAAAATAAGAATCCGTTACAATAACGGAATATTCCCTCGATTCCCTGGGGACGGACATTTCCGTTAAATTTAACGGATAATAAAATCCGTTGAATCCGTTAAAAAATAGGAATCCGTTACAATAACGGAATATTCCCTTGATTCCCTGGGGACAGATTTTTTCCGTTCGAGTAAACGGAATTTTATTTTGAGTGTATATCCTTTGACACACAAACACATCTATATTCATACAAAAGAACCATTGTCAAAAATAACCCTATTTCATCTGTCTTTGTATACTTCGTATGCTCGAAAGATACCTGTAGCAGAGGGGTTTATTCAGCAGCTAAACTGGTACAGAAGACTCAAACGTAAGTAGTAGAGAAAGATGATTACAGACCCCCTTTTGGCGAGTGCGCAGGTGTTTCTGCGCAGATTTGCGGCGGAAGTGCGGCGGGTCGGGGGATTCCCCAGTGGGGGTTTCCCATGACGATCACGTGATCAAGGCATGTCTAGACTTGTTCAGGGCATGTATTCCTCCGCGGTGATGCGGTCCTGGTGGTGACGCGGTCGCGGGAAAAACCTTCCGCGGAGAAAAAGTAGTCCCTAGACTACAAATACGCTGCATGGGCCGAGTGAGGCTCTTTTCAGGCATGTCATGGGTGTTTTCACAGAATAAATAAATAAATAAATAAATAATTAATTTTAATTAATCAATAAATAAATAAATAAATAAATAAATAAATAAATAAATAAATAAGTCAATAAATAAATAAATAAATAAAGAAGAAGAAGAAGAAAGAAAAAAAAAAGTGAAACTCTATGCAACGAACCCGGGACTCGATCCCGGGTCCTCTTTATCCAGAGGCACACACGTTACCCATTACGCCACCAGTCCTATCGCATATTCCATCGTTAAAAATATCAGTATATAATTCTTCGGCACATACTGGTGCACTGGGCCATGTTGAATCTAATGGAAAACCTTCTTCTATACATTTGGGGTATGGCTGTTTGGATTTATTATCTTAGTCTCATCATGTAGAACATTATGGGGAGTGTTGCGGAGCGAATCGGTGAAATTTTTGAAAAAAGTCACCGAGGACTGTATATAATATAGCTCCAAGGGAGACAACTCGTGTGGACCAACCGTGTGGAAATAGACGTTTTGGAGCTAGGGGAGCCCCTAATGGTCGAATGGGGTCGAGTGAGGTATCAATGTGAAGCATTCATGAAGGGGCATCTGATGGGTTGGGTGTGGGGTTGAAATAGCGGCATTCTGCGCATGCGCGGTGGCCCAAGGGTATGGAAATAGCCGTTTTGGAGCTAGGGGAGCCCCTAATGGTCGAATGGGGTCGAGTGAGGTATCAAAGTGAAGCCTAGGTGAAGGGCCATCCAGGCAATGGGATGGGTGCATGTAAAATTTTTCCTGAAAAAAAAATACGGAACACGGACTTTATCGAAAAACCTGGGAAAATGCCTATATGGGGTATGGGGGGTATATAGGTCGCCGGGCTTAAAGGGGCTTGTCTATCAATAGAGTTATCTCCCCCTAGTTCCAGGGTGGGTGTATGTAAAAATTTTCCTGAAAAAATACGGAATACGGACTTTATTCTAAATTACGGGAAAATGCCTATATGGGGTATGGGGGGTATAGGACCATCCTGGGAAACCTACTTCTCCACATTTGCGGTAGGGTTGTGGGGTCTCGTTTTCTTAGTCTCGTCATTTAGAACATGATAAGAAGTGTCCCGGAGCGAAACGGTGAAATTTTTGAAAAAAGTCACCGAGCCTCATATAGTCCCATACTGGGGTATAGGACCGATGTTTGTCCACCCGGGAAACGTACTTCTATACATTTGCGGTAGGGTTGTGGGGTCTCGTTTTACTCGTCTCGTCATTTAGAACACGATAGGAAGTGTCCCCGTGCGAATCGGTGAAATTTTTGAAAAAGTACGATATAGCCCCATATAGACATATATATATAAATATATATTCCCATACTGGGGTATAGGACCGATGTTTGTCTCCCTGGGAAACACACTTCTATACATTTGCGGTAGGGTTGTGGGGTCTCGTTTTACTCGTCTCGACATTTAGAACACGATGGGTAGGGTTGCGGAGCGAATTGGTGAAATTTTTGAAAAAAGTCACCAAGGCCTGGGTAGGCCCATAGGCCTATACTGCATGGCTATGGGTGTATGGGGCCATACGGGGTGGACATGTTGGAGTCTAGGTGAGTCCCTAATGGTCCAATGGGGTCGAGTGAGGTCTTATTTTGAAGCTCTCGTGGAGGAGCACTTGACTCCACTAATGGTTCGTCCGTGTTCAATAGTCTGCGCATGCGCAGTCTAGCCGTAGTATAGAAAACAGGCATTTTGGGTGCATATGTAGGGGTGTGTTTGGGTTAGAGATCGGCTAATCACGGTTCGAATGGGTCGTGTGAGGTGTCAAAGTGAAGCTTGTGTGGGGTAGAGTCAGAATGGTGTGTTTTTGAATGCAAGTCGCGTCAATCTGCGCATGCGCAGTTGGTTGTAGTAAGTAAAGTGGTGTTTGGGGTAGAGAGGGACCATCCTTGGTCCGAATGGATCGTGTGAGGTGCCATTTTGTAGCGCTTAGGGTGTAGATTCCGATTTAAGGGATGTTCGCATCATCTGTGACGTCATCGGTGACGTCATCGGTACGAGTAGTAGCGAAAGTGGCCATTTTCGGGCAGTACATGAAGGTATTTGGGGTCGAGATGGGCTATTCACGGTTCGAATGCGTCCTGGAAGGTGTCATCTTGTAGTTCTCGGGGTGTACATTCCGATTTAAGGGATGTCCGCGTCATCTGTGACGTCATCAGTGACGTCATCAGTACGAGTAGTAGCGAAAGGGAGCATTTTGGGTGCTATGTAGGGGTGTGTTTGGGGTAGAGATGGGCTATTCACGGTTCGAATGGGTCGTGTGAGGTGTCAAAGTGAAGCTTGTGTGGGGTAGAGTCAGAATGGTGTGTTTTTAATGCAAGTCGCGTTAATCTACGCATGCGCAGTTGGTTGTAGTAGGTAAAGTGGACATTTTCGGGCAGTACATGAAGGTATTTGGGGTCGAGATGGGCTATTCACGGTTCGAATGCGTCCTGAAGGTGTCATCTTGTAGTTCTCGGGGTGTACATTCCGATTTAAGGGATGTCCGCGTCATCTGTGACGTCATCGGTGACGTCATCGGTACGAGTAGTAGCGAAAGTGACCATTTTCGGGCAGTACATGAAGGTATTTGGGGTCGAGATGGGCTATTCACGGTTCGAATGCGTCCTGGAAGGTGTCATCTTGTAGTTCTCGGGGTGTACATTCCGATTTAAAAGGCTCCACCCGGGGTCCTCTGTCTACCTGGCCGTGATCTGTGATTCGTGGATAAAGTCTCAAACTATTATTATATAATATACTGTATTTCATAGACCATTAGAGATGTTGGTGTATACATCCACACAAGAGTCATACTCGTATAAACTGTTGCAGGGATAGCTTTACGATCCAAACTGCTAGCCCTGTTACCTCGAAATAAATCGTACATGCCAGGAGATTGCCTCATTCGGGCAGAACTGCTCCAAACCGGTTTTGGCCTGAAGCTGGAACTTGAGCAATCTACGTGCATGCTCTGATATCGTCAGATAGGGGCTGAGACTGAGAGAGATAGGACGTGATTCGGGTGGTGGAGGGACAATTTTAACGGGGGATATTTTAGATCTATATCGCAGTAGGTGTTGCTAGTCGAGGCATACACCAACGCTACGACAAAACCATAGTTTCGTGAATCCAACCAACTCCGCCGACTAGAAGCACATCAAGACTTCAAACCATCTCACATTTCTATTGAGATGCATCTTCGCAAGTCCAGGTAAATCCTGAATCCTCGCAGAGGGTTTACCTGGACATTTTCGGTGATTCGAACGAGTTCTTGTGTCGATGCCTCTAATATACAATCTCGTACATTTCATCCCCCCCCCACGCGCTTGTTTTGAATCAGCATGTCTGTATCCCAAGCCTGTTTGCTTCGACTTATGATGTGGATTTCACCTTGATATCAAAGCAGTTTGGTCCGCGATGAAATTCAAACCTGTCACATCTCATACCTCGCAGCAGATTGACAAAATCAACACGCTTAGCGCGTTCACTGATTGCGTTCATTTCCAGGAAGCCCATTGATGTATTTATATCTAGAATTATTATGGTTAACTAACCAAGCCAGTGTATCGATCCTGACAGATCAATAGATACACTGGCTCGCAAGGATGATTGAGATGCCGCGACCTGGATATCATTTCCAAAGTCCTCCGCCTGAAATAAAAGCAGCTCCGCAAAGATCTTTTTTGTGCTTGTTATTCAGTTGTATAAACACCCTCATCTTTTTCCTGTAGTTCATTAGCTTTGAAAAAGTTGGAAGTATCTCCAACGAATCGTCAGATGCACAGCAATAACCATAGAATAGCCTTGTGTTATATACGCCGACTTCTAAATGCCTATCAAATAAATCATAGTTTCGTCATTTAAGAAAATAAATTGTGAAAGTTGCTGCTCCTCACAACCTGTACACGCGTGTTTAGGTGAAAGTGCGACAAAATTCAACTAAGATGTGGTGAACTGTTTTTATTTTAGCCGATTAGACTAACTGACATATCTAAGGTGCATCTAGAGGGATAAACGTGCAGCAAATTACAATCAAACGGATATACAAGATAACAGAAATCGATATGCAAGAGCGCAGCATTTTTTTCTGCAACTGTCCCGGTACTAAAAATCGCGCGCTTTGGATCGGCATCTTGATGTGTTCTGTGGTTATTGGGTTGTTCCGCGCGATGAAGAAAAGAAAGGAACACAAAGATATGTACGCCACAGAAAAGGAATTTAGAGCGAAACTCAAGTTTAACTCTGAGATAACCCTTTTATACCTCCAAGAGCGAGCGAGTACCCGTACAGGTGCACTATCGATTGTATGTCGTGATATTAGAGAATACTGCACAGTGGCCATATGTTTGCTATATAAATTCTCTTCACTCGGCTGATTTACATAGGCCTACCTATCTGTAGCATATAAAGTTTTCCACTTCAGTCAATATTTTCTGACTGCAGTCCTTTCGGATAGGCTATAAAACATTATTTATGACAATTCATCGACATACATAATTCGATCTTTTCAGACTCTGCAGTCGCACACTAGGCGAATAAAAGTGAATTAAGCATGCGTGCACAAATCTTTCAAGGGCACCGAGGAGTCCGAAAACGCCCGAGGACTGTACCGAGTTGTCACGAAGGCATCACGCCGAGTCATGCGTGAACTCTGAGCCTATATGTCTCATGTAAATTACCTGCAGTGACATGGGGGCTTGAGGCTTTCGGCAATTATATTATGCCATCTTTGTTTGATTGGTAAAACCATCAAAAATAAACATCAATCAGGCAAATTGTGTTTTTGATGTATATATACTCTAAAGGGAATATTTAATGATTTTATCGGTTCTGTTCGTCTATATGCATTTGGTAAATAAACGAGTGATAAAATTATGCTAGCTGAATATCATTTTGGAGAAATATGATTCTTTTTACCATCATCGATCGACTTTGGTGACTTTTAGGCAAAACAAATTTATCGTTTCTGATTGGTGTGTGGGTTCCATGCATGCTCGTCGACACAGAGAAGTTATCTCCCTTGACCAAGGCAAGAGTTACCGCCCTTGAATGTGTCTGTAGTTTGGCGTTAGCGTTAGAAAAGGGCGTTAGCTGTTAAAATAGTGTTGTAAAATGAATAGTTTCGGGTTCGCAAGGACATGACTATCTATGATTTAACGGCTGGGTGAAATTCACTCATTCTCGAGTGAAAATCAATTCAGAAGTGAGTGGGATCACTTTTCACTCTTACTCGAGTGAAGGGTTTTTTAGGTAGTACACTGACGTTCTGCAGCCTATGCTCTATATTCTTCAAACAGTAGGGCATGTTATTGCATGGATATCCAATCAAAATCAGACCTGAAAGACAGCGAGGTTTTTCTTTGAACTGCAAATATGGCAAGCAGTCGTTATTGCATTGCTGTTTGTACGGAAAATGTACATTTCTTTCGAATGGCCAATCAAATTCTCAGTTTTAAAGAAATAATATTGTTAGCACTTCGAATGTTACTGTTACTCACTTTCTGTTTTGTGTTACTTACTTGAGGTGATCTGTCATCACAGCTCACGAGCTAGCTTATCTATAATTCCGCATTATCCAGTGCTATGGGCCGTGTGAACATAAGTTTCCGTATGCACAGCTGCAATAAAAACGTGTCTGAGATACCAAGGCTACGTCTTAGAATCCTCCGTAGTCTAGTCTGAATATGAGGTACCCAGGGAGGCTTTCCTGTGAAGTCATATGGTTGTTTTTAATCGCCGAACGTCGTCATTTTTCCAATCATCTTACGTATCTCATCACAATATAGACTGAGAGATATTGAAAGAGCTATGATATCAACCTCCAAACAGGGTTATCTCTCCATCTGCCAGTCGATCGACCCTGCCCTCAGTGAATTTACATATAGCCATGTTCCAAAACAGATTTCACAAAACCTGAATTTTACCAGCCCAAAACAGTCCTTATCCACATACTAAATACAAGGATCTATAATTTTGCAGATGTGAATGTGCAGGACCATTTGATTCCGATAAAACAAGCACAGCTGATTTGTTTTCAAACAAACGACCGTTAGCCTTGATGTAGGCCTAATGTTGTTGTTGTTGTTGTAAAGAGCTGAGTAGTATACAAAGCGTATTTAAAGTGGAGTTGACCTCAGAAATTTGCATATTTTGTGGAGGACACGTGGAGGTCACACGCGACAGCCAATCAGAAGCGAGTATTGTGTCACATGGGGTGTGGTGGTGGTGGGTGGTGGGTTTAAGATGGCGGCTGTGGTGGTGGTGGGTGGTGGGTTTAAGATGGCGGCTGTGGTGGTGGTGGGTGGTGGGTTTAAGATGGCGGCCGTGGTGGTGGTGGGTGGTGGGTTTAAGATGGCGGCTGTGGTGGTGGTGGGTGGTGGGTTTAAGATGGCGGCTGTGGTGGTGGTGGGTGGTGGGTTTAAGATGGCGGCTGTGGTGGTGGTGGGTGGTGGGTTTAAGATGGCGGCTGTGGTGGTGGTGGGTGGTGGGTTTAAGATGGCGGCTGTGGTGGTGGTGGGTGGTGGGTTTAAGATGGCGGCTGTGGTGGTGGTGGGTGGTGGGTTTAAGATGGCGGCTGTGATGGTGGTGGGTGGTGGGTTTAAGATGGCGGCTGTGGTGGTGGTGGCTGGTGGGTTTAAGATGGCGGCTGTGAAAGATGTATTCATCCGCGGTCATGTCTGGCGGTGATTCGGTCGCGGGGAAAACCTTCCGCGGAGAAAAAGTAGTCCCTAGATAAAATGGTCCGATGGGGTCGAGTGAGGTATCCAAGTGAAGCTTAGGGGAGGGGGTGGGGTTGAACTATACCGTTTAGGTGTATTGAGCTGCTCTATCTAATTTTTATCTATTTTTACATCTTTTCCAGCTGTCAACTGTTATGGTTAGGCCACAATGTTGCCATTTCCCTCCCCCTCCTACATTTAGCGTTCATAAAACATTCAAGCTAGTCTGGTGATAATAAAATTTAAAGATCACATGTCCAACACATACTCACATAATGAAAGCAAGAATCGAACTTGCGACCCCTCGAGATGAAGGATACCCGTCCAGGTTTCATTTTTTTGAGGTGTACTGAAATGCTCTCTCTAATTTATGCCACGGTATCTATTTTTTACCTCTAGGTTGAAGATTTATATCGACACTGCTACACACTTTTCGAGATGTGTTTTCACTTTCGATGAAAGCACAAAACAGTCTAAAATGAGTCTAAAAAAATTCACCTACGCTAATATTTTCTAGTGTTTTGTAGAATATAGATTCGCGTTCATTTCTATTTCGTCAAGAAAAAATGTTTTGTAGAATATAGATTCGCGTTCATTTCTATTTCGTCAAGAAAAAATTTTCGTCTCGAAAATTGGCAGATTGAAATGTTCTCTCTCTCT